>JAQMYM010000012.1:1667985-1684850 GCA_030014255.1 Parauchenoglanis ngamensis | reverse complement strand
CGCCAGGAGTCCCTGCGTGTCGCAGTAAAACTGCAGGTCCTCGCAGCGGCATTTCTGAGGGCAGGCTGTGCATGATGCAGGAGGGAGGCACAGTAGCATGCTGATCACACAAAGTGCTGCTGATGCTTGTCCCACCAATGGCCACCTTGGAATGAAAACCTGGGTGGGTTTAAAGATAAGCACATCTGATCTCAGTAGGGCATAAGTGTGTAGTGTGTGTGTGTGTGTGTGAGTGTGTGTGTGTGTGAGATATATATTTCACACACAAATATATATATCCCTTTTCACTCTGTCTCTAGCACTTGGTTTAGCAGCAAATATTACTATTGATGCAGAATTTGAGGTTTGGATACTGTTTGCAGGCTTAAAATTAAATGGTTTCTCCTTATAATAATAATAATAATAATTTCATTAACAGTAATTATGCCAAATGCCCGAATGCATGTATTATTCATTCAGCTGTTTCAGATGCTAAATCTGTTGCTCATTTGCACATTTCTGAATAGATTCCATTTCCATAATCCACTTTAAATCTTTTTCTAGATTTATGCTGCATGTGGGAACCGTATATGAATGACTTGATCAGCATTTTTTCACTCATCATTATCATTTCTCTATTATACAGTACTGCTTGTATTTAATGGCAAGTCAAAGTCTCAAGTTTGAATGATTTAATATGGGGAAATGGCATAAGAAGGATGACATTTTATTTCAAGTGCATAGGCAGTCTACTCCTTCACTCTCTCCCTACCGTCTTTTCAATTCACTATTCATTTCCTATTCAGGTCCAGACTGTGTAAATCAAAGAACTTACCCATTCTTTTGTGAACATCAGTGACTGCATTCAACTGTCCTTTTCTGCAGACTTCTGGAAAAGCCAGACGAAGGACAAATCCAAGGGGAAAAAAGCCAGTGGAGTGAATGTAAAAAGAATGAAAGAAATACCAAGCCTCCTGATCTGAAGCAAATTCAGAAATTCCATGTTGTGTTTTGGGTTTTCTCAAGAGTCATGGGCTGAAATATAGCGAGCTGCAGACGGCAAAGTGTTGTCGATCATCCGTGCCGTTTATCCCTCTCTCGCTTGCTCATTCTGGCTTGTGCTCTTTCTCTCTCTCGCCTCGTCTCTCCACTCCCTTTCTCACTTCTGCGTTCTGCCTCGCACTTGCAATATGCTTGCCCGTTTGATTCACTCTTTCCTCTGCATTTTTTTTCTTTGATGCGTCATCATCCGAATATTGATCATTTCAGCTCGATGTGTGGAAAATCACAGCTGAAATGAACACTGTAAATTTCTCACTGCCTCTCCCTGCATCTAGTCAGCTTGTCTCTCATTAGAGATGCGTATGTGTACTGCAGCTCTGCCGTCCTGTGGAATTCATTTACATCTCTGTTGGAGATTCATTCTTATACAGATTGGTTAGATTGTAGATTATAATCTCAAACCCCATTCTATTATGTACCATCACCTATAGCTTCAGTGATTAATTATTTATTGTATAGTAAAATATACATATACATTGTTCCTTTAATTTCTATACTGCAGCAGGTTCCGGAGTTCCTCTCTCATGTTTTCCTCATGTGCATGTGGGTCTCCTTCATTCTTTCCAGTTTTCTCCCAATAAGCATGTGCATGGTTCGTTGTGATGGACTGGCATTCCATCCACAATTTTTTAAACGTTTCATACCCGAAGGTCCAAGGATATGCTCTGGCTCCACCACAGAATAAAGCCCTTACCGAATATAAATGAAAGAAAAAATTTATGTTTATCCTGCCATTTTCCTCTGCTTGGTTCGAGTTACGCAGGACTGTATGGCATCCAGGTGAAACCATCTTACCTTTTAAAGGAATCAGAAATAGCCATCTGATTATGTCAAAGGAATTAGCAAAGTGAAATAAGCAATAAGTGACTGCATTACATATGAAATAATGGATCTCATGAATCTGTAAAAGCTAAACAAGCTTTAGAAACTTGCATTTCTATCTTAAAGTCAATATAAATGGAATAATACAAAGGTAATCTGTTCTTGCCAGGTTTCATCAGTGAAGCTTGCAATACAATGAATTAAACAGTTAAATTTGAAGATTGTAAAATATTTATGTTTGTATAGCTTTTCTCATTTATATAAGAGAATTTATAAGAAGCAATATAGCTTTTTGACAACTTTTTCAGCAACCTGTAATGTAGCATAAAACTTAAAATATGCTTCCTGTACATGATAATAAATATATATTGTGGCTAAGTTAACAGCATCAGATCAGAAACTGCGCTTTACATTACATCATATCTATCATACCAGCTAGTGTGAAGTGTTCTGTTTCATCACCTCCCAGCCGAACTACAGGAGTTCCACAGGGGTCAGTTTTTGACCCATTTTTATTTGCCTTATACAGTGAGTCGCAGGTGTCATATCGCACCAGGGCAGTACTCATCCCCACCAGCAGAGGTCATTGTCTGCTGAATTCTTGTCAATTACTTATTTCCTGTCTACCTGTTTGCTTGTTCACTATATTGAACAAATTTGGTTCTGTTTCATCACCATTCTTTGTATCATTCTTTGCCAAGTCTTGCCATTCTCTCAAATTGTATAAGTCCTGCACTGTTTTTTCTTATCCTGTGTATCACTCCTTATGCAATGTCATGTTCACCTTTCTGTTTTGATGATTAATACAAATAGCGTTTTTGACCATTGTCTGATTTATGACTGATTTTGGACTGTGATTTATTCAGCTTTGCACATGATTCCTGAGTTTGGTTCACTACAACAGGGCAATGATCAGATCTCAATGCTGATATCGCAGCGCGTTTTACTATAACCATGGTCCTGGTCCGACACGCAATAGCAGATTGGTCTCAGTGCATCCACAGTGTGTGGTATTGTTGCCATGACAGTGCAGACGACCAGACGGACTTTGATTGCTGGACTTCATATAGCAGTCTGGCTATTCAACTAATTCCAGACATGAAAGTTGCAGACTGCATTCCCTTGAACTCTTTTTATTCGTACGGTCACTGAACTGAATCAAACCACTGACACTAATGCTTGTGTGAGAAAGAATGCATCTGTATGTCATGCTCCTTTGATCAATAGAGGCTCTTTCCTGCATATATGGTTCATACTTTTACTGCATCATAAATTAAAATCCATAGCAAAGTTTAGAACCGACATACAATCTTTGTGCTCGACTTAATTTCTTAATTTAACACAATAATAAATAATCTAGGCCAAATAATTTACTTCCTTAAGTCTAGACTAGTTAAATAATCTTTTTTCCCCACTGAATAGACACTCTTTACTAATGGTTATGCTTTATGAGTCATAGCCTGAGTTGGCGACTTAAATAATGTCAGTATTTATTTCCTCATATCACATGTTAAGGAGGTACTTAATAAATAGAAAATGTGAACTGAAGAAACAAATTGCTGTTATGTGTAATACAGTTTACTGTAACTTAAAAGCAAGAGACAATTAAAAAGACTAATATGATGATATAAGAATAATGTAATAGGATAATAAGAAGATGGCAAATATTAATATAAGCCTAATAGGAGTCTTAGATGTTGCCAATATATTGCTGCATGATTAGTAATTATCACTTTAATCAGTGCAAATTTGGTTTAATTAAACAAGATGGCTTCCACTTATTATTCAGCAGCTTATAAAATAGCACTTGATCCAGCACATGCTATTATTTTGAGTTTAATCGATTGAGTAGGATGTAGTCTATTTTATTGTTCCTTTAATTTACTATTATGACTTGTAGAATTAATAAAATAATACCAGTATTTTGGTTAATTAGATGTGCTGGTGTGAAGAAAGTACAGTATGAGCACGTTTTGAAGGATTATCTGATCAAGCATTTATTTGCTACACTTGCAGCTCATAAGTCATAATTAGTATCTATAAAAGTTTAGTGATTCACATTTCAGTGGCACAAAAACTTTTAAGACTTCAAATGGATGACCAATAAATTTTATTTTAAATTTAATTCATTGATTAGTAGTGTCATATTGCATATGTATTTACTCTCGGCTCTGGATGGTATATTTTTTTTTGGTTATTTGTCTGCAGTTATGTCTGCCTAACCCTAACCCTAACCCTATACCAATATGATCATGCTTAATTGTTTGTAAACATCTAAACAAGTGTGAAAAGTTTCATTGTTGTGCATTTATGAGAGCTAGCTTAGAGAAGAGTCAATACAGAAGTTAAGGACCCATGATCTGACCTGCTGTCTTGGTTTGCACTCATTTATTGGATCCATTCTTCATGTTTTGTTGCTTACATCGCTAAGAAATTACCCGTAAAGGTTGTACTTGTTCAGCTTGTGGCATTAGACTGAAGTGGATTAAGACTAATGTTGTTTCAGACCTCTGGGCCGTGTCCTACCCAGTGGGTTATGTGATCTGGTTTAAAGGGCAATGTTAGAGCGAATTTTGCTGCCACAGTCATGTTTCACTAACTTTCACAAATTTCCCCAGCAGCGAAAAGCTCGCCCTCCAGGGTTCATGCTCTGCGGTGATTTAGCTCCCTGCAGCATACGAGCAATTTAACTGAGGTCCCATGAATCAAAAACCAAAGGCGTGTTACTCAAATTAGGATACCTGCTCCAGGCATGCTATCAGGAAGAGGCTTCGAACGATCTTCTCTATGATTTATGGTTTCTTATCAGTGGAAACCATTCCAGCACCATCACTGTTCTGCAGAACCTCAGGTTGTGACACCATATCATATGTTATGGCTTGGAATGTGTAACTGGTGGCTGAAAAGTAGAAAATGGTGCAATGTGGAGCCAACTTAACACAGAGTATGAAACAGTTTCTGTGAAAACACATATGTACAAGTGTCAAAATATGAATCTTTAATACCACAGATTTGTTTTCTTGAAATGTTATTCCACTCTAAAAGCCAATGAGGATTAAACATTTCTGCCAGTTTTCTACCAAGTTTACTACCAAGGCAGCCATAAAAGATCAACAGAGTGCCAAGCCAACGCTCACACTTCATTTCACAGTTGATTAAGAGCTGTTGAACAAAGCTCCCAAAGTCACACGAGGAAAAAAAAAAGCACTTGCATGAAATTCAACTCAGACTGGGAACCCATGAGATGGGAATACACCACTGATTGGAGAGCAGTCACATGTTCTCCTTGTGTCCATGTGGGTTTCCTCCTATAGGGTTCACCAATTTCCTCCCCGGTTTCTAAACTATTATTTGAAATTTGTGGAAATGTGTGTGTGTTACGTTTACATGCACAAAATATTCCAGATTATTCTAAAAACGACAATATTGCTAACTAAGCGGTTTACCTGGCTAGTGAAAATGAATATTCCTCTAATAATCCTGTTTATGTGCATGTATCTCTACCACAGCCTTCCACATGGGTGTATAGGCGGTTTGTGTACAACAAACAGCGATGACTGTAAACAGTCAAGTCACAAACTGCCGTAAAAACCCCAAAAGAGACTCATATTACAAATGTGCCATATACACATCCAAAGAATGCTCCTAAAACCCGGATAATTTCGGCATTTCCCATGTTTTAATTGGCGAATGCAAAATCTGGAATAAAGCCAAATATGGAATATCCAAACTGCTTACCTGACCCATATCAGATTCCATAATATCGTCGTATTTGGAACAATGGTTGAATATTAATGTGCATGTGAACGTACTGATCGATTCCCGTGCCCACGAAATCTCCTCCGAAACGTTAAATAGTGCAATGGAGCTCTGAAGTAAGTGAAGTTTGGGAGAAGGTCCACTCTTGAAGGTGCTTCTTCCTAGTTAACATTCTTATCTGTTTGTCTAGAGATGAAGTTTCCACATTCACCACGTTCGCGTCTCCTCCCTACAGTTCAACAACTCCTGTGCAAGAGTCTTTAATGAGATGTCTGGATATCTAGCACAAAAGCGAACTCGAGTTCTGGGAGTTCTCCTTACTTTTTATCTACGCTAGACGACATTTAATTAAAGGTGTGGTCTAAACTGAGCAATGTGACACCGCGTTGAATATCCAGGATCTTTACTACAGTAACTGCAGATTGAAGATTTCTTCCTTGTCTCATGGGATTTCCGTAGGTCTCCATCATGACCCTGATGGTTGTTAAAAGCACTACATGAATAGATCTGTCTGTGTGTTTGCGGAGGTGATATAATGAATATAAAAGCTGCACAGGTAGCTGGTGCTATCTCTCTCTCTACCTCTGTCAAACTGAAAAGAAAGAAAAAAGCGATGCTCTGAACATGGCTAATGACAGAATAGATAAATAAACCCCTGATCTGCGCTGACGGATCTGTTTAGACTTTACCTTCTTTTTCCTTTCTTAATTCCTTTCTTCCTTTTTTGTTTTTTTTAACTGAGCTTAATTGTTTCATCCAGAAAATCATTTCTTTTTTATATAGGGAACAAAATTCAATCCAGATCCATTTGATTTATGCATTGGATAACTGTCCATAATCCATTTCATGGCAGTGTTTTTATTCTCATGTATTAGATTATTTTATGTCTGTATATATTGTTTATGTGTCCCTATGGAATGGGAACGTGTAAAGACGACGTGCTTTGCATTTTTCTTGGAAGTGTATGCATTGCAGTGTGTGTGTGAGGAGAGAGGTGTTTCGGTCCCATTTTATCATGTCATGGTGCGAGAACATTGCTCTCGAAAGCTTGTATGCACAAATGTAGTTTATTAACACAGTGTGCTATGACTTGCAAGTAATGTGTTTGTGAACATTAACAAACATTTTTTACCCAGATAGATTTTTGTTAAAGCACAGCCAAGCCAATGAGTCTAACGGTTGGACTGGTTTTCCTGACCCCGCTGAGGCTTCTCATCAACCTGAAGCCCCGCCTCTTTCAAAAATGGCACAAATATTAACATTGATAGTAATGAGAACGTTATTACTACAGTCTTTCTGAATTATTATTGAACATAATCTAAGGCCTATGATGAAAAGAGTCTTACAGCGATTGTGTTTTTAATAAAAACATGTAGTAAGATGAAGTTTTCTGTCACACGGAAGGAGTCCATGGAAACATTTTCAGGACTTTTAGCTCATTCGCTATTCGGTTTCATTTTTCACTACACATAATTAACGTGTAAAAAAAAAACGTATCAATGTGCGCATGCATGATGTTTCAAAAAACAGATGTGTTCACATTACAGTTAGATACAGCTCACTTGTAGTTATGAATGTGAAACATCAAGACGGCAAATCCGGTCTGAGCAAAAGATTGGAATTGGACAATGAGCCTTGTAATGTCAGCATAGCCAAAGTGACTCAAATCTGATTTGAGAACATCAGATTTTTGTGCCCATACAGCCCTGAAAACATCAGATCTGAGTCACATTAGGGCAGAAACTCAGATTTGAGTCACTTCAGCCTGGTAATGTGAACATATCCTAACTGCTTTGTTCTCACCTGCATAGAGAACTCGAACCATCTGCAGTCTTGTGTATTCTCTCTGCTGGGACTGAAATGGAAATGAAATTTTTTCTTTCTTGTACATCATCTATTTTATGGTGAAGGATCTTAAACAAGACAAAAAAAAAACCTCTTCAAGAATCTGTCTCTTGGGATTTTGCTGTTACAGAGAACGGTTTCTTTTAAGTACGTAGAAAAGTGCTGAACAAAGACTATAAATGTCTCTCTCTCTCTCTCTCTTTCTCGCTCTCTAAATGTGTCTCAGTCTTTACTGCAGCGTAGTAAAATCTCTACTCTAATTAATCAGCTCTTTTGAAAATCAAACACCATAAAGCATCGTGAAATTGCCCACCTCTTTACACGTTTGATGTCTTTTCATAAACTTAAAAGCTCCAAAAAGACCCTCTTTGTCTTTTCATATAATGGCCCAAAGTAAAAAGTGACAAGTGACGAGGTTTTTTTTCCCTCTTCTTTGTAAAACGCCGCACTTTCTCATGGTCTCACATCAGTCTGATCCAGGAAGTGCGTTCCACTCAGAGGTTTTGTTGAATTTTTATTGATCCAGACTGTCACATAGAAAATATATTTACACACTTATGTCAGTAGAAATGACTTGATTAAAATATGCTCGGATTTCCCATAACCGTTATTAATATTAATACACTCATTTTAATACATTATTGTTTTCATAGCTACAATTCCAACATGCGCTTGTGTAGCAGACAGTCTTTATAATGTCAGGTTAATAATAAGTGGATTAAAACATGATGTTATTGTTTAACATTGACGTGGTGATTTTTTTTTTTCCGTAGGCAGGCATTTATGTAATATAATGGGATGTTTATTTAATATTAAATTCCTTGAATTATTTTATAATAAAACAAGTTTTTACTGTGTTTTTTTAATTAAACTTCAACACTTTGGTCAATTTTACGTACAATTCTTCTTCTTCTTCTTATTATTATTATTATTAGGTTGCTGTTTTTTTATTCTGACTGTGACATCAGAGGAACACACAGCCAATAACAAATAATGAAATCATGAAAACGAAGCTGCAACCAACAACTAAATAAATAAATAAATAAATAAATAAATAAACAGGATCATTAAAGAGCACAAATATTTAATTAAGTATTTAATGCCTTTCATAATTCATAAAAAGGTTTGTCTCGTCTCATCCTCAGGTTGGAGTTGTCCTTTAATGGCACTTCAGAATATTCACTCTGACATTTTATTACCGGAGAAAAGAGACCATGTACTGTACGTCTCTTGCCTTTCCAGTGCAGAATGTGTTCCACAGACGTTCCAGTACACGTCATGCGCATTTGTTTTTGTTTTGGTCTCGTCTCCACCTATCTCCTGTCATTAGTGTGTTTTCTGACACAACACGACCAAACATATGTGCACCTGAACTATCACACCAATGTGTGGTTCTTCCCTAAACTGTTGCCACAAGTATGAAGCGCACAATTATATAGAATGTCTTTACATGCTGTAGCGTTACAGTTTCCCTTCACGGGAACTAAAAGCTTTAAATGTGTTCCAACATGACAACAAAGCAGCTCCATGAAGACATGGTGTTCAGGTTAAGGTTGGAGTGGAAGAACTGCTGAGTCCTGCACAGAGCCCTGACCTCAACCCCACTGAGCACCTTTGGGATGAACTGGAACCGGATCCTCCTTGACATCCCAACATCAGCGCCTGACCTCACTAATGCTCTTGTAGCTGAATGAACACAAATCCCCACAGCCTCGCGCCGACATATAAAAGAATGGAGCTTATTATTACAGTGAAGGGGAATAAATCTGGAACGGGATGTTCAACAAGCACATACGGTCGGGGTGCACAAACTTTTGCCCATATATATATATATATAAATAAATAAACAAACATGTCTGTTTCTCTCACATCGTGCATTTTTGTACTTTTACCCTTTCCTTATTTCTCGACCCGTGTAATTCATCCTTGTAAGAGCATGAGAAATTGCATCCTACCCTCACCCACTGCACGTTACACTAAGATATTTAATATAGATTAGAATAATTTATTTTTTTGCTGTGCAAATTGTGAAATAACCCTGCTGCTTTATGATCCCTGATGAATGCTCGGTTCTCACTCGGCTAGATGTCTGGAGTAGATATTTATCTTCCCCGTGCTCATGGTTGAGCAACTGTGACCTACAAACGCTTTTGGAAATCAAATGTAACGCACAGCCTATGCATTTAAAGTAGGGAGGGTGAGACTGTGAGCCAGCCAGAGTGTACTGGGGAGCAAAACGTATCAGAGTCCCATTTATCTCTAATCTCAGAGAAAGAGAGACAGCACCAGAGAGACGGAGATAGAGAGAGGAACCGGGAGGAAAGATCATGTTTAATATGAAGTGATGCAGTAACCTTATCCATTTACCACCTACCCTCTGATTCCTGTACTGAATACAAAGCGAGTGAGCGCAACAAAACTCTGACTCATAACCCTGAAGCACATCTCACTCGCTGTGTACTGAAGATATATTTCGAGGAGAGTTGAGTTCAGATAAGGATTATTGTGACTGTAATGGAAGTCAAGCTTATTCAGGCGAATGTAAGATGAATATAGTATTAAAAGAAGTCTGATGAGTTTCGATGAGTTCAGGCTTCACTGCGTGTGAGTTGGTGCTGTTGGAGGAAAATATCAAATCAATGGCAGGGAGGAGTGATAAAGTAGAGTTACTGTTACCACCATGAAGTGGACTATTTTTGAGTGAGTGTTTCATTACTCTTATACCTCAGCAAATTGCAAACAATTACCATTTTGTGTTAATAAGTAACACATTCTGTAGATTGCGTAACTTCCTCATCGGCTGTAGAAAGCATGGACAGCGCAACGTCTCTAAAAAGTGGAGCCACCGCAGGTCTAGCGCCCCTGCTGGTTGGCTGAAGTAACACTTTTAGCCCCGTCCATCCCTGTATGCTTCTACAGCCTATTTTCTCATCGAAACAGTCTTACCGTCTCCAGTGTCTAATAAGAAAAGTTAGTTTTTCCTATGCTGATATCCGCACACTTATTTTGATCATCTTGATAGCTATATTATTTCAGTATTAGCGACTGAAATTATCCAGCCAGCTATCAAAATTTGTGCAAAAGTCATTTATTTGACAGTGAACATACACGCTTCAGTAACATTAGAATGGAGTTTATAAGTAGGGTAGTTAGTTTACAGTGCGCTCAGAATAGCCACGTGTTAACTCGCACATCCGAAGCATTCCAGTTTAGTCACGTCGGCGTGAGCGAATTTCCGCGTGATTAACGTCCTTCCTAGACACATCCGTATTAATGAAATATCTCCAGCTGAAACTGTTTAAGCTCTCTGGATAGATGTAAGATTGAAGTCTATAATGAAGACAGCTGGTATAAGGAGAAGAGCGCGTGGCCAAAGAGTGGACATACCAAACGAGTGTGCGTACCTGACGTTGGCCGTCGTCCCTACTGCGCAGACTCTGGCTCCAAATGTAACAACATGGCGGAGGTATTTTGGCTTCATTTCGATAGAATGGGAAGCAATGAAGCCACGCTGCTGATTTTGTCTCCAGTTGATGAAAATCAATGAGACCTTAAGGAAAAAGTGTAAAATGTGTTTATTACACAGTCCAAAGGAAGAATCCAAACCTGTAACATGTTAAGCAAGTTCTGCTATCCTGTTTAAACTCCTGAACATACCTTACATTGCCATAAACCCAGAAAAACATAGAAACACTGGGGAAGTGAGAGAGACTAGATCACGCTGGATGAAATAAAAACTTTCAGTGACCAAAGTCTCATTGTCTAAATGTTTGTTCTGAACATATATGTTGATGCTGAACTCCTCATGAATTAAAACGATGAAATAATATGATTACAATGAAAGTGATCAGGTTTGATTCACTAATGAAGGAATTTCATTGGCTTGTGGTGCAATCAGGGGCGGGGCTAGTCACACGACAGGCACATCAGACCCACCCCTTCTTCTATGCCCGTTCTGCCATCATATTATTAAGGACGTGACAAATGTTTGTATCCAAAGTGATTTCCAGTTGAGCTGAGCCTCTGAAGGTTAAAGACCTCTCCATTTAGTGCAAATGCATCAGTCTGAGCAAACCAGGAGAGGAGAGGACTGTCGTTTCAGTGTCCGCTCCTGTCACACACACACACACACACACACACAGGGTGCTGCTGGAAAGTGTTCCAATTTAGACACTGTCTTTCTCATCAGCGCAGATCACACACACTTTGGAGCTTTGGATTGAGGGGTTGCAGGGATTAAAATGGCTGCCAGTGCTGCTTCGCCGAACAGCTAACTAACAAATAAATATTTCTGAACGGTGCGACATGAAAGCGTTTCATCTATCGTAAGGAGATCATGAGCTCCATCACGCTGACGCCACAACCGTTCGTAGCCGCGTCTCAAGGAAGCAAAACTGGCTGTGGTCTCTAGGTGGGCGGGGCATTCTCTCTCTCTCCTGTCAATCACAGTGACACCAGCCAATCAGCTGCATCTCTGAGAAGTAATGACGCTCCGTGATGCAGCCTGATCAGCAGTTCTGCATCAAAGATGCTGTTGTTTATTCAATAATTAAATTAACTCGGATAACTAAATAACCTGAAACAAAAACACTTAACTTAATAGATACATAAATAGATAACCATAAACAAGTTCAAGCTAAATAAATAATCCCACATAAACACATATAAACACAAATAAATAAAAAATCCCAAATGAATACTTAAACAAAAAATCACTTAAGTAAATAATAAAAATGTATAATATATATATATATATAAACCAAATAAAAAAACCTCAAATAAATAAGTAACATTAAACATTCAAACAAACAAACGAGCAAACAGACAAAAGAGAAAAAGCAGTGTGGTTATCGTCACAGTCATCATTAAGATGTGTGTTGTACACAAAATAGGACACATGAATAATTCACATTCACTGGCGCACACACACACACACACACCCCAAGAGTGCTTCTAAAGACACAAAAGCTGTAATACTTTAAATCCGTGAGCTTGTGATAAAGTTCACCTTAACTCATTCACTGACCAAATGCAGTATAATTACAATCTGTGTCAAACTGAACGTCTAGGTTTCCCTTAATGAATGCAGCTTTTATTCCTGCTGTGTGAATTGTCTGCACCGAGATGGCTCTAACACGGCTCTGTGAATTACTGAGGACCGGCCGTTTGCTGGGGTTTAATGAGCACTCTGAACTTTTAATCAGCTTCCTCTTACAGCCAGGAAGAGAAACAGGAAACACACGACTCAGCAATCTTATTCTGTGGGTTTCTACGGCCGGTTACTGAGGCTCAGGAGCCAAACAAGTCAGAACTCTTTGGTTTTAATGTTTAGTGGTAAAATGGACAAACATCTTACCTCTTTAATAATAAATAGGACTTACAAAAAGCTTTTATGGCTGATGTGACTACATTTGCCATATAATATGAATATATATATAAAATATTGGCCGAGCGAGACTGAGGAACGTCGGGAAAAATGCTCTTGCGTCAGGTGATTTGAGCCAAATGGCCCTTAATTCTGCAAAATGGAGCGCTTCTGCTCTGATTCAGCATCAGCTATAGGATTCACTCAACCACCTTGGGAAATGATTTCGCATGGTCTCATATGTATTTAAAAGGTATAAAAACTGTACGTGAGAGAGAGAAGCCTGAAAGCCGGTTGGAGGGCACGCTGCAGGCGTTGTTTTGCGAAGTAAAGTTAAAACTTTCTAACCCTGAGTCTCACATACAGTTTATTTCTCACTTTTCCCCTCCTTCCTTCCCTTCTCTAACCTGCAGTACAGTACAGTCTAAATATAACTGAGCAAACGTGTGCATTATTATATGTCATTCTTTAATCAGTTAAAAATACTCAATGGTATAAGAGGAAAAATAACACCACAGCAAGACATGCTGCTTTTGGAAAACTTTAGGGTTGTAAATTCTTTTTAAAAGTATTTTATTTCTTTTTCCATTCAAGTCATCACACACATATACAAATACATACGCATAATACACATCGATTTAAAACCGGAAATCATTTTTGCTTGCGTCCTGCTACGGACGTTTTCCGCACGCGTCTCCTCACACGTCCTCAAGCTGCCAATGCCTTAACGTGGTGATGATCCTGGTGCGCTTTTGTCTGGGATGCTAATGAAGCACTCCATATGCAGAACGCACGTTCAGAAGAGCTTTAAGCAGCTGACTAGACACTAACAAAAATCATTATTCAGAGCCCAATGAAGACAAATTACAGAGCAGCTCCATTGAGTTAATTGCTCTTAAAAGCCTTTTCTTCTCTGCAGACTGTAACGCAAGGACACTAAAGTGCTCTGTTGTGCCTCAGTGTGAGAGAGGAGCAGTGTAAAAACGGACATCAAATCTGTTTCGGATGCAAAAGAAGACGTAGGCAGAAAAAGAAATGACATAGGACGCATGTTAAGCAGACCTGACTGCATTCACTCAAGTGCCATGCTTTCTAAACAATAAGACTGTAGCCGTTATAATAACTGTAACTGTAGCCATTATAATAAGCGGATGAAAGCAACGTGTTGCAACAAAGAAAAGATCGAGATGGTGATGTTTTCTGTAAGATGTGTATTTAAGGCCCGTGTCCACCAGACGCATTATTATTTTTTTTTGCGCTCTTTCAAAGCACTTCACTCAAGAGCTTATTGTTGCCAGGCTACAAAAAACATCTTCCATCACGTCCACATTCCTTCGTCGTGAACCGTCATGTCCGTGTTTCAGCTTCCAGACACAAAGTTAACGTCTGCTATTTACTACGCGAGGAAGGAAATTGGACACAGTCTACAATCGCCATTTCCTGTAGAGAGGATGCTCCAGAACATGCTGTAGACTCTAGGTCAGGATGTGCCAAGTTGAAATGGTCGCACAGGTAGAAGTGTATGAAGACCGTGCAAATTTCTTTCTCGCATAAAAATTTAAACGACAGACGGACGTTAACACGTCTGGACAGTGTTAATATAGTAAGTCCCGCCCCCTTTTTTAATTTTGATTGGACGGTGAGAGAGAAGGGACACTGACAAACTTGGTGGTGAATTATTTTCAACTGAACGCAGTTGAAAAACAAGCCTGAAGGTCGGGGACACTGAAATTCATAGGATTTGGCTAGAAAATAGATGCTGCCAGTGCAAAAAAAATATGTTTATGTTTGATGGACACATTTATGGAAGGAGTCTCCAGCGTCAGTGTCTTATTAGGGTCAGCAACGTTTTCGCCAACTTCAAAACAGTCGAGTTTATACTTTGTGGTTTCCCAGTGATACGACAGGATGTGTTTTTTTGTCTTGAGAGCCTGGATGCTAATGAACTGCATGTTTATCGTTGCTATAATGTAACTGACAGATGTTCCATAACATTAAATGCAACTATAAACAGTTAAAAAGCAGGAAGTGTTGTTCATGAATTAATTATAAATTGTAATCAAATGGAGAGCTGCTGTATAAAACACTTTGTTATTAGAAAATAATCAACTTAGTCAGTTATTATTTTCTGTACAGCGTTTGTCAAATGAAAATACTGCAGCTTCAGCAGAAGTAAGATGACTGAAGAATCGGGAGCCCAAGAGCCAGGTTGGAATGATAAAAAAAGAGATAGTTTAGTGCGAGCAGAAAGAACCTGGCAGTTTAAATCTTAATACGTCTCAGTCTAAACAATGTTGGAAAACGGTCATGGTTCGGAGGATGTGTGTGACCTTGCTGAAAAATGCTACCGCAGCATGTAATCGATAGCGAAGAATAAACTCGATGTTAGAAACCTCACCTTAAACTTAACCCTGAGGCTTAAATGTAACCCTGAAATCTTAACCTTGAACCTAACACGCAGCCGCGAAGTAGGTAGCAGAAATCGACAGAACACTGGCTTTTATACTGACGTGTCTGGTGAAGAGCATTGCATAATAAAGCTGGAATAGAAGGAAACAAAACAGGAAAACATTAAAACACATACAGATCATATGACCCAAGAACAGATAAATGTCAAATGTCCACACCAAATGGACCGGATCATGTATCATACTTATAGAAAAATAGGAAATAACACAACAGCATGTTACGCAGCGTTTTATTACTTATTCACTTTACTTTAATGAAGCAGGGGTATGTTTTGCTCATGATGGTTTTCCGCATTCATTTTGATCTTAATCTTCTTTCGATCTTGGAAATCAGGTTATGAATCCTCACTGGGAGTGGCCGAGCTGTGATCTATGTTATAGTGTCTGACACTTTGCTGAATAAAATCAGAATAAATACTGATGCCTGGTCTTGCTTAGAGGTGTTTTACACCCATTTGGACTTTTATAACGTGTGCTTCCAGCAAAGCTAGAAAATTGCCTTTTTTCTAAAGATTTAGGATACGCATGCTGACTACAGACAGGAAATCATCAATAAAAGTGATCACTGTATAATATATAGTGTGTGTGTGAGAGAGAGAGAGAGTATGTGAGCATGTGCATCATGTTATCTCGGGCCACCTTGCTGATGGGTTTGGCATTCAGGGCCAGAGCTGCGTTAATCACCTCCAATTAGCAATTCAAACCAATTATCCTGCAATTTAGTGAGAAAAATAAGCCCAAATAAACAAACACATCAATCACCATAGCATGACCACCTCACTCTCCTTTTCATTCTGCTTGTTGTTCCCCGTTCGTTTTTTGCTGTGCTCCCTATAAAACAGAGTTGTTTGCCATTTACAGAGCACCAGCGATTAATCTCGGCCCGTTTTTAGCACAGGGCCTCATTTGCCGAGATGGAAACAGCAGGATGAATAGAAGTAATTAAAGCGGAGATGAAAAAGATGGTGCGGGGCGTGACGGAGTGAGGTGGGAATTATTGTACCTGATGAGACCCGCTCTCCAGCTGCTCCACCAGCTTCACGCCCTCCTCATTATGAGAGCTGGAGCAGGACAAACTCACCACTCTGGAACAATCGCAGTTTTCCTTCCTGTTTCGTTTTTCAGAGCAGTCCGTTTCCTGTAACGAAATCACCGCTGTGATGTTGGCCGAGAAAGAGAATTTATTTTTTAAAAATTCCATCGGCCAGCGAGCTGCAGGAACGCTGAGGCAAGCAGGAGTCGTTCCCGCCGGCCATATTTACACTCGGAGAGTAATGTAGCTCGTGTTGAGCAGAAGTAAACAATCCTGCAAACATGAGCTCTATTTCCGAGCAGCATTCTTGCTGTACACATGCCAAGAACATATAGTCACTTCACTTAGAATTTAAATACACTATCAGGAAAATATATGTACAAACAGGATGATTTACATTTACATTTACGGCATTTGGCAGACGCCCTTATAAAGAGCGACTTACGTCTTATATAATAAGTGCTTTGAAGTCTCTATCAGTAAATATATTCTGATACTGGCTCACTAGGACCTGGGCTAAGAATACTATCAC
>JAQMYM010000012.1:1654685-1667101 GCA_030014255.1 Parauchenoglanis ngamensis | reverse complement strand
GTGTAGATAAGATAGGGGTGATGTGCTCATATTTTCTTGTTCTAGTAAGGACCCTTGCTGCTGCATTTTGGACTAATCCAAAATCAGCTCCAAACTACTTAAGAACCTCATTATCATGATTTATTTTGCTTTCTAAACTATTCACCTTTCTCATTTTATTAATATTAATTATGCATGCAATTCAGTGTGCATGAAATTAAGTATTTAGTAAGCATGAAATTCATATTTAGAACTAATTAAAATATAATGTTTCACCAAACAAAAAAACAAACCAAAAAAGCATAATTGTAGTCCATAATATCATCAGCTGGACTCATTCTGACAATCAGTAGATTAAGACTTTGAAGACAGAAGATTAAGACTTTTAAGACTTCTTCAATGGCAAGGCTAGCCCGGCACCTCCAAGTTTAGCCCAGCACCACCAAGTTAAAGTCTAGCCCCAGTACCGGCAAGTTAAAGTCTAGCCCCAGTACCACCAGGTTTAGCCCAGTACTGCCAAGTTAAAGTCTAGCCCCAGTACCGGCAAGTTAAAGTCTAGCCCCTGTATCGCCAAGTTTAGCCCCAGCACCACTGAATTGTCACTGTTGGGCCTTTAAGCAAGGCCCTCAACCCTCTCTGCTTCAGGGGTGCTGTATCATGACTAACCCTGCGCTCCGACTCCAGCTTCCTAACAAGCTGGGATATGCAAAGCAAAGAATTTCACTGTGCTATATAAGTGACAAATTAAGCATTCTTCTTCTAAATAAAACCAGACAGTATCAAAATGGAAACATACTGAAAAGAAAAGTCATGGAAGATGCCTTTCTCTCGTCTTTTCCTTCCATTGATTGTTCAGCAGGGCTTCGCTCCTGCTTGCCAGGCCTCCAGGGTAATTTGTATTGATTTGTTTCTTTTCCACTCTGCGACTCAGGAATAAATTTTCCGCTGCCCCTGCTCTCCTCAGCAGAAGAACTTCTTGCTCTTATATCACCTTCTTGCTCTCGCATATATAAATTTAAATGTCTTAATATTGCATAAGAACATAAAACACTAAAGGGAATGTCGTGGCACGTCAAGTTCTTTGGCTAATGGATGCAGAGCGGTTAATGTGATGGCAGACATGTATTTAAAATTGCATATTATTCATGTTGCACATTGTTTAATCCGTGACAGTGATAAGGAGCTAGGTAGTGATGTGTGTTTTGAGGTTATAGAATACTGGTATGATGCTGAAAAGGATTATAGATCTGATTCAGCATCAATGTCTTGATTATTGGTTTTTGAATTTCAGTCAGATCTCCTCAACGGTTCCAGCTGCATTGCTATAGTAGTTTCACATTATATAATGCCACAAGCCAAGTAGTGTAAAAAGTTCAAATGTTTTAGAGTTTCCTGCATGAATTGGTGTATTTGGGTTGGTGGGACTTACTCAGAAGTTGATTACTTGGTTTATTTTTTATAGAATGAACATTTAGACATATTTTGAGCCTTTTAGTTCTGGTACATCACAATACAGCCAGAGAGTAAAAGTGTTTTATGATGGATAGAACAGAGGCTCTGACTCAAATTCAGAGACCAAAAAGCCAAAAACATCCCAGCATTTTCACTTTACAGTAGTTGAGTGGGAAGAAGGAAGGAGCTGAAACATGACATGAAATGAATGTTGTTATATTTCTTTGTCCTGTCTACTATTCCACGTTGGAGTACCAGAAATATCTGAGACAGTCTAGAACCAGAAACATACACAAGCTTTATTAAAGAACATAGTGTACATGGATGCAGGAACCATGTAACACCTGCGCTGTTTGAGAAATCATGTCAGATAGGTATGAAGCACTAAATCCATAAAATAAGATTATGAAGTATGTTTTTAAATTGACATTTCGACCATCCTAGTAGCTTGTATGATTTTTAAGCGCATCACTCATTTCATATGAAAAATTACAATAGTGAGGTGAAGATTGGA
This sequence comes from Parauchenoglanis ngamensis, assembly GCA_030014255.1. Taxonomy (NCBI): domain Eukaryota; kingdom Metazoa; phylum Chordata; class Actinopteri; order Siluriformes; family Auchenoglanididae; genus Parauchenoglanis; species Parauchenoglanis ngamensis. The sequence continues at coordinate 1,665,156 of JAQMYM010000012.1, read as the reverse complement.
GGTTGTGTTGGACTGTCATTAGAATCGGTACATATTTTACTAAAGAAGTTTATATAATGCATAGAGCAGGGCTGAAATCAATTCACTTGTGATGTACAAAAATTGGTACACCATACAAAATTGGTAACATGAAGTGGCATTATGAAGCAAAACATAAAATCATTATGTTTTGATTTATTTATAAACCCCGATCCAATCACTTATTTTTAAGCATTAAAAGGTAACTGATGTTGCTATTCTGTCATGTTAGTCACTTATCCAGCCTTCTAAGCAATGAATTTTATGTAGCTGGACCTTTGAGAATTAAAAAAACAAAAAACATAAGCAAGTGTGATTAATGCAACATCCACACTAATATATTTTAGTTTAGTTTACACCTAGTGTCCATACTACTCCGGAGATTTTTTAGCTTTTAGTGTGGATGAGGGAAAACTGAGGCTTTTGGAAACGATGACGCAGACGCCCACGTTCTCTTCCTGATTGGGTCTTATCAGCCACAACATATCCTTCCTTGATTCGTCACGTTCTTATCACGTGAAAACAAACAGCATCAGCCTCGAGTACCAGTGGTGAATGCAGCATGGATGATGAATTACAAGCGTTGCTGACCTTGTTGTCTATACTAGCAGCTGTTATGCAGTTAAATTCTGCATTTTATGATGCTACAGCTGCCTACATGTGCAGGAAGCAAGCTGTTATTCAAGCGATCTGCAACTAAGCACCCAAATGCAGACTAGACAACCTGCTTCTTGTTTATAGCGGCATGCCCATGCCCCGTGTACGTGAATGGTCATGCGATATTTCTGATATGAATCTCAAATGTTCCATAGGAGACCACCGTTTCAAAACAGTTTCTGTAAGTAAACAGCAGATGCATAGCAACACAAGGAGTGAGAACTAGGGAATCGACTACCCCAGATACAGAAATGATTGAACACACTTTGTGATTCACACTACAAACCTGATTCGTGTTATATTGCTGATGTAACCTACAACCCACTCCAGCTGATACAAATCCTGGGATCAGTGAATCTCAGTCCGAGCCCTGGGCATCACATGTATTGCACTTTTTTGTGCGTTTTCGCTTCTCGCACACCCATGACTCAATCTGTTTCATGGAAATATCAAAAATATCTGACCCTAGAAGTAAAAGATGGCTATAAACTCAACACTCTTGGGTAAAAACAGTGTAATATGGTGTTGCTCTTCTATTTACTTCTCTCTCTTTGCCATTTTTTCCCCCTAAAGTACATATTGTTTAGGTAACGGGCCTTAGGACAATAAATCCATTACCAAATGGACCGAAAAAAAAAAAGTCATACTCTTGCTGTTATTGGAAAATAATCAACATCAAGGTGGTACCAGTAACTTTGCTTTATCCCACCACTCTATGCTATCATTGATTATTTTGCTCTAACAATAGACTATCAGACTTGCTCAGAAATCCACATTAAATCAATATGGGCAGTGATTATATCAAGTGGAGCTATTTTACTTCGGGTTTCCTGAGTCATTTCTATTCCTTTCCTTTATTTCAGGAATAAATCCATTACTAATTCACTCTTCCAGGATAAATATACACCCTCATGTCCTTGTGTCCTCTGTGCACACGTACAGATATAAATATCGTAATATTGCATAAGACATGAAGCGGTGGAGAGAATGTTGTGTCACGTTATGCCAAGAAACTCAGCTAATAAAAAATCACAGACTATACTGAGACGGTGACGAAAAAAGCTATTTATATCACACATTATTCACATTTAAGCCATGCGGAGGCATTTAGCATCTGACATTTAGAGAGATTTATCTCCGATATCTGCTGCATACCAGCCGTATGCTGATGTTCTCCTCTACAAACTCTCATCTCTGGGTTAAATACTGTAATGTGTCAGTTTAAATCCCAGACAACGAGTGTATGTGATGTCTTAAAATCTGTCTAAAGGGCTGTTTTTTGAGTAATGATTCCCAGCAAACTCCCTCACGCTGTGCTTAAAGCAACGAAGCCAGCCATACTGCACGCACGACTTCTCACTGATTCACTGCTTAATGGAGGCTTAGACTCCTAATGACTGCTGCTGCTGCTGCAGAACAGATAAAAGACCAAAATAAGTAGCACACCAAGAATAAATACAAAGCTGTAGCTGAAATCTGCATAAAGTTCAGAAATTAATCATACTAAATTTTTGCTCTGTCGCTTATTCTTCAAGAACTCGCTGCAAAAATTTCACCCATAACATGAAATCAAATTCATTCGGTCCATTCAGAATCAGTAAGATCAAGCATAACTACAAAGCTAAACAAGAGCTTTGTTTTATCTTATTTATAAACCATAAACCAATCACTAATGGCTCTCTGTGCAGTAAAACCTCTGTAAATTCACTGTCCGTGATCTTTTCAAAACCCATCTCAAACTTTTTCTTCATTCAAGTGACATACATGGGAGCTTTGAACAGAAGATGCCTCGTCTTTTCCTTATTTCGCAGCCGGTGCATAGAACCATATGAACATGGAAAGGACCAGTCAAAAGACTTTAAAGATGTTTTGACAAAATGCTCAATACTGTTGACTTCAATTTCACATTGCAGTTTAAGCTCTGTGGCGTAGGATTTTGCCAGATTGTTCTTTGCGGCTTGTTTTTGGAACATCGATGGTATCGAAAATGAGCCTCTGGCTTTAGAGAAATCTAAATCTTCTGAATATTTTATTATAATTCACAGCGGAAAAGAGACCTAGTGTAAATGTGGAGGAGAGCTTAGATGGGATCGTAGTCTTGCTAAGGCTTGAGTGAAGAAAACTTTTTGTCATAAACAAATAGAACATGAGGTGACTGGGTTCAGATACTTAGCATTTTTTGAAATACAAAGTAACACGTTTCGATGTTAAGTTTAACTTAACATCGATTAAGTTAAGTAGAACTGTTTTTTAACCACTAATTAGTTAATGTTGTTTTCCTGAGGTCACAGACTGAGTTTAATTGTACTCATAAGGATGAAGCGAGGTTTCAGGTGTGACTATGCGCTGTACCGCAGTTCGCCTTGTTAAGAAATGTTTTGTGCAATAGTTAGGCATGATCCATGAAGAGATGTCAGTTCGTTCTCTGTGTCCTTCTGCTGAAACTCGGTTCTTGTCTCACTATAAATTCTTTCTTTTCCATCCCACTGTATATACACATATAGATACAATGACCATATAAACAAACTTGACAGTTTACTCCTTAATAAGCTGACCAGAGAGAGAGAGAGAGAGAGAGAGAGAGAGAGAGAGAGTGAGTCATCAGTGGAGAAACTGCTTTAGAAACTTCCGGTGGTCTTTCAGGACATTTGAGAGCAGATGGATGGAGCGTTCCACCCACAGAACCGGTTAACACTGTGATCATCGTCTCCGTGACAGGTCCGTGTAGGCGGACACACTTGAAATCTTTACCAGAGCAACTTAGAATCTCACTACTCACTTCTCTCTCAGAAAACAGGATCGCAGAAAAGGGAGAAAGTGACAGTGGGTGCAGAAAATGACAGGGTGATGTTTTTAGAGATGTGACATTGCGAAAAGGGAAGAGGAAGTAGTTATTCGAAAGTGCAGTAGATTTTGCCCAAGATCATTTTATTCAGATGTGAAGATAAAACTGCTTTGGTCATGAGTAAGATTAAATATACTTTATGTTCAGAATTAACGTGGGATTCAAAGATTCTGTCAGCTGTCATGATATATATAGGTAATTGTTATATAGAGTTACAAGACTCACTGACATCAGCTGTCATCACATTGCACTGCAGCATAGTAATCTTTTCTCGACAGGTTTATAACATGCTTCTGTATATCAGCCTTATGAATTAACTCTGATTTAGGAATAAAAAAATTGATGTCATAGGTATTTCATTTGATTATTAAAAGCTTAACAAACAAGGTATCTGATGAATACACATAATTTCATATCGCATTTAGCTTAACTCTTTAAAATTGCCCATGCCAATTTTTATTTTTATTTTTTTTCAATAACAGCATGTCCTGAAGTTTTCCAACATCTTCGGGGCAGAGGAGGCTGCACTTTGCGGTTTCTCAGTAATTTGTCTTTTGACTTCCATAACATTTAAATGTAACTATAAAATGTAAATGATTAAAAATCACATGTGAACATTATTTAAAAATAATAATAATTGTGTTATTTAATGAGTTTTTAAAAAAATAATAATTCTTGGAAAGAATTAATCATGTGTAAATGAATCATGCGAAAATAGACAGAGAAAAATGTATCAAGAAGCAAATACTAAAAAAATGTGAAAAATTAATCATTCACATCAAGTGGCAATAAATTAATCATGTGTGACAAAATCATGTGCCAATAAATGAATTGTGTAAAAGAATCATGTGCAAATAAATGAATCATGTGTAAAAGAATCATGTGCAAATAAATGAATCATGTGTAAAGGAATCATGTGCAAATAATGAATCATGTGTAAAGGAATCATGTGCAAATAAATGAATCATGTGTAAAGGAATCATGTGCAAATAAATGAATCATGTGTAAATAAATGAATCACGTGTTATCATGTTAAAAGTAATGGACTGTTTAAAAGAATCATATGTGAAAGTAAATAGTGAAAAAATAATGTGAAGATAAAAAAACAACAACATTTAATCAAATTAATCATTAATCTTATCATCTTATCACATGCAAATAAAGGAATAATTAAAATTTTATATATATATATATATATATATATATATATATATATAGTGTGGGTGTGTGTGGGTGTGTGTGTGTCCTTAATAATCTAAAGATTGCAAGCTTCAGCAAATTGCTGTGATATAAGAGCAATAAGGACATGCTGTTATTGGAAAATGATTGGAAAATACAAACCTTTGGTGTAGAATCAAGAAACTGCACTTCATTATACTGCCTTGATGATTAATTTCGAGCGTAACACTAAATTAAGTACACACAACAATAAATTAAAGCAGAGTAAATAGCATTAAAGCGACAGTGTTGGATGTCACCCGTGATCCTTCCCGCACGCCTTCACACATGATAAACAATTTCACATTACAAGAGTGTTTACTTTTGATTCCTGTCCTGATGCAGAAGCAGCACCATTACAACACTGCTAGCTAAAATAGATGTCTACGGTTAACACGGATGACATGATTTATAGTGTCAAAATGGCAGCCTTTAATATCCTTCACCTTCTTCTGTGCCCTCTATTAAAAGTACTTTTAATTACCCTTCGCAGCTCGTCTAGGTCACACAGGGAGAGAAAAGAAATGATCTTTTCATGGAAGTATCACTAACAACCCACAGATCAGGAAAGAGAGCAGGTAATGGACTCAGTCTTTCCTTCTGCTGAATCAGTAGCGCATCAGTACGGCACACACAGCTCGTATGTATAACTACAACACTGATCTGCATGATGAGAAACATTACACACACACCAGGTACTGAAATAAAACTCCTGGGGCCACACGGAGGGAGGGAATTAGCGGAGCAGATTAAGCTCCCTCAGGGCCTACAACAGCGTGGTGTCGGAGTAAACACCAGAAAATCACTTCAGCTCCAGACTGTTGAAGAATAAATTCATTTAGAATGATTTTCATATTTGGTGTTTGTTTGACAGCCCTGACCAGGCAGTTACTAAGGGTCGCTCTTATTGTTCCATGCATTTGGTTAGGTTTTTGCTTCCTGTTCCAGGCTCCGCCCCTTTACCATCACTTGCATGTTAGCTGATTTAGTTTGCCTATTTATACCCATTTGTTTCTGTTTTTTTGTCTTTTTGTGAAGTCTTGTAAATTGTATCCGTGCCACGTTACCTCTGTATTTCCTGTTTTCATGTTATTGTTTACGAAATGAACATCCTTATTTAATGTTGCTCTGGATTATGACTACAAATTTTGAAAAGGCATTAAACTGGTACTAGAGGGTAACTGTGCAGATTTTGGCATTCCTGATTTGAGGGGTTTAAAGACATCATCTTAATGTTACTGACTGGATTGGAGTCTCCCTGATTTCGAATCATAAATATCAAACATGTTTAATATTTACAACTTTTAAGGAACAGCGATGAATATCGAGCAGAAACCTGCAAGAGTCAATGACAGTGAGCTGACCAGGAAGTGTCGCCAATGATAGAACAGAAACATGGCTGCCAACAGCATGAACCAAGCCAAGTGAACAGTTCGAAAAGCGGACAAGCTTGTGGAATTAAGGCAACAGCACCACAACAGAACAGGCAAGGAAAACAGTCGCCTTGCCTTTGGATGTAACAGGTGAGCTTAAATGCTAATACTAACATGCTAATATTAATACTAATGTAAAGTAGCTGCAAAAGTTTAGCATGTTATTATGTCTAAGGTTATATAGTAGAGAGAAGTAAACTAACATTTTGTAAAGACTGTAATAGTTTTAGTTGATTGCAGTCGTCAAAGTGAAGATTAGACTAGAGCAAAAGCAGTTGCTATTTACAGGTGCACCTTACGGTGTTTCAGTACGAGTCCTAGAGAGCGTCAGATTCTCATATAAAGATTTGACTAGCTGATGAAATTGCCATTACAGTATGCAAATGCATTGTATTGTGAAAAAGTTCTTTTTGTTCTATTTTGATACAGTTTGTATGCATCAATGGCCCTTGTTACAGCATGATCAGTCAGTGAGAGATGCAGTGGCACCAGAAGAGAACGCAGACGATGCCGTCAGTGACCCGGATGACATGTCAGAGATGTCTGATGACACTGCAGGAAATCTGTCAACGACTGCATCTCAAACATACACCCGAGAATATGATGGTGAACGTCCAAATCCTACTCTCAAGTCTGCAAAAAGGCACAGCAAAGGCTAAACTGTTGATCCCTTTGAAAAGTTGAAGCTTGATTTGGTACAGGAGATCCAGAAGCCAGCTCGTGATTATCGTGACACGTTTGGGAATCAAGTACCAGAGGAACTGAGTTGTCCTTAGAACTTGGAACTTCTGCAGTTGTCCTTATTATAAGGAACAGATCCCCATGTCTCTGGCCAGTTATGAAGTTATGAAGACATGCATATGCCATGGTGATCTTCACCACCTTGAGAGAAAAAAAAACATGTGCTCAAAACAATTTCAGAATCCGTATTCTTTATTTTGCTAAGTATGTTTGCACATATGAGAAAACTAAGTGAGGTTAGTGCATTACAGGGGACAGCAATGAATATTAGATACATACAGAGGATATATAACAGTGTACAAAACTATAGAAATGTCTATCGAAGGGCAAGGATATGAATAGGGATGAATGAAATAAATATTATTTTACACATGAATTTATGTACAGTATATACATTCCTTATTGTATTTGTTTGTATTATGTATGCAGGAGGTAATGATAGCACCAGAGGTACTAGTGGTGCAGACGCATCAGTGTATCATGTGTGTGTGTGTGTGTGTGTGTGTGTATGAAGGGTACAAGCTAAATCAAAGTACAAAAGGTATGGCACTTCACATTGAAAGCCAAGTGGATACTTTATTAATAATAACGTTTTGGCCTCTTGAGCATATGATGAAGGTCAGGCAGTCCAGTTATCATTATTAATGAATTGCCTTTTGGCCTTGAGAGAATGTAGCACCATCCTTTTTTTTTTTTTTTTTTATAATACGTTGTCAGAGTCGGACATTCTTGTGGTGCAGAATATTCTCCACTGGTTGGTGTGAATGCCACAACCATCCGTCCAGCACTCTGCAGGCTCAGGAGCGTCTGTAGTTAAATACCCTCTAATCATGGTCCATTTGGAGGAAAGGAAATGACTTCATTAGGTCACTGTGGAGAGGGTTATGGGTTAGGGGTTAGTGGCTGAATCTGGCAGTGGTTTCGCAGAGAGAATGCGCCTTTTAATTCCAACTGGGTGAAGTTTCCAGCTTCTGAAGCCCTGCTTTTTTCACTAACATACCTACATTGGTATATCACATCAATAACAGCCATCAACTGCATGGAGAACCGACATTTGTAGATGCGGCGCGTGCGTTTGTTCTGATGGTCGTATATTGACGTGGTTCACATCAACGGCACCAATGCAATGGGGGAACTTCTGCAATTTCCTCCTCTGTATTTGGAGTCTGAAACATTTTCATGGCACATCGACTGCTTGATACTGCATTACATTGTACCAAGGTCAGTCTAGCATCTTTTGACCTTTCTAGGGTAGAGTTTTAAGTTTGAAAAAGGATACCAAACTCGCAAAAGTGACCTGGCTTTAAGTCGCACTGTAAGTAAGAGATAATACAACAAATGGGCTTCACCTTGACAATGTGGAGTGAAATGTCCAGGTGTTTTATTTTATTTCATTGAAAACATCAGGCCTCCGAAGATGTCAGTCAGGTAGATCCGATGTTCCACAAAATGCAGGAGAAAATATCACAAAATGCAGTAGCTTTAGGGGGAAGGATTGTGTGGTCATAGGATATGTTCATATTACCAGGCTGAAGTGACTCAAATCTGATTGTTTTGTCTAAACGTGACACAGATCTGATGTGTGTGGGCACAGAAATCCAATCTTTTACAATCAGATTTGAGTCACTTTTATATCCTAGATCGGATACATTACCTACCAGTACGTCCGTTTTATCGGTTCATCTCAGAGATATGATGTTTTTTTGTTGTTGCTGACGCAGATGTAAAAACGTGACTACAAAAATGACTACATTTCAAATAATCGTCAGTTTCACTCTCCCCTCCTCCTGTGTACAAAGAACAATAATGTTAGCTTGTGTAACGAATGGGTCACATTCATGAACGTGTTTACACTCTATGTTGGCTATGAAGGGTTTCTGGAGACGTTAATTAATTTCTCGTGAAATAATGGCGAGCTTATCATCATGAATGTTTCAGGAAACACACTCCAGGTCAGTTTCTTGTAAGTCTTGTCTCTTTTTTAAGCCTATTTGAGCTTTTCTACTGATTCATTGACCCCACGCCATGCTGACGATGAGAACAACACTAAGAGGCATGACACTATTCAAGGCAAAAGCCTGAAAGGAAAAAAAAGATCAGGACATTTGAGCATTTCCCAGCTACACATCTGACCTCCCGGTCTTCCGAACCATAGCGCTGCTGTAACACAACCTCACGTCTGCTTAAATCCTCCTAAATGCTTTCTATTGAGTCAATGATGATTAATAACTGTGTAATAACTCTATAATCTCATCACTGATCCCAGGAATGGAGTTAAACCGTGTGACGAGCAATCCTTCCTCAGCCGCTTTGACAATTAGCGCATTCGGGATTGGAGGAAGAGTGATGGATTGCTCCAGTGTGCAGCATTAATAAAGCAGCTCGAGTGGAGAGTCTCAGCACATGCGGCAGCAAAAGCTTATTATTCATCATTATGCTTTGGGATTTAATTAAGGAAAAAGGAAAGGAAATATTGTTTTTTTCTGTTTTTGGTATTTATTTCAATTAAATATTTTAAGACGTATGCGTTTGTAGCACGTGTCAGCTGTATTAATTCTGGTTTACAGGTAGGGCAGATTATCCAGCACTATTACAGGGCAATTAGTCAAAAGAAAGGACAGTCTGCATGGTGATTATACATCATGGTTGTGTGCTTTGACTCATTTCAAATCGTTAAAGCTTTTTGAATCTGCAACTCGGTGTTATAATGCACATTCAATAGATTTCTTTTTCTTTTTTTACCATGAATCATCAGTGCCGGTTTTTTTCCTGTCTTTTTAAAGGAGAATGAGGACTTTTTAAATACCATGAAATTCCATTTTGGTTGGATTTTTAAAGCCGTTCATAAGTTCTAAGGTGTAGAAAGAACTTGGAATTTTTGAGATTACAGTCGTAAAGCTTTTCTGGACTATTTGAATCTGTACCCCAGTTGTTATTATGCACGTTAAATAGCTTTTTTTTTTTTTTTAACCGAGGATCATCAGTGGATTTTAGGAGGACAATGAGAACTTTTTAAAGATCATGATAATAGCAGGGCTTTTTTTTTTTGGTTGGAATGTTTAAGCTATCCGTAAGTACCAAGGTGCATTCGGGCCGTTGTAGGTAAAAAAAAAATAAAAAAAAAGAAGAAGAAGTAAAAATTACAGAGCTGGGGAGGCTGCGATATTCCAAGGAAAAATTCTGGATTTTCAAGATTACAGTCATAAATTTGTGAAAAGAAAAATATGATATTTTCTGAGATTGTTAAGTCATACATTTTGGAGAAAAAAGTCACAAATATAAACAAGAAAAAGGTAACAAATATAAGAGAAATTAGTTCACAGAGTTATGACAAAAAGTAACAGATTTACAACATATTCCCTTAAATCTGATCAACTACACATCCCCTTTTTACACATATTATTTAGTGTACTATTAATAATAAATAACTGTTTTGTTTTTTATAAACTGTGCTCTTATCATGCTTAGAAAAAGCACATTACGGTCGCGGGGAAGCTGGAGCCAATCCCAGCATCTTCGGGCGAGAGGAGGGGTACACCCTGGGCAGGTCGCCAGTCCA
>JAQMYM010000012.1:1636771-1654585 GCA_030014255.1 Parauchenoglanis ngamensis | reverse complement strand
TGATTTGCTGTTGAGACCATTAAAAGCTTAATGTTTTGCAATATTGGGTTTGCCTCATTTTTTTTGCCCAGGAGTGTAAGTATTTGCCATTTATTTATTCAATTGTACATTCTTAGAAAGCTATGGGTGGACGGTGCTTATTGCCAGCTTTTGAATGAGTTCTGTATTACTACAGTGAATGTTGAGTTGTCCTGTGGTCCCATTCAGACGACAGGATTGCAATTACTAGAGTGCCACCATCTGCCCATATACAGCATTTCACCCACAACAAGTGTACACACACACACACACAGATGGAGAGAGGATTATGATCAGTATGAATTCAGTGCTGCTATTTGAAATAATAACTGTCAGAGCATGAAAGGGCCCTGTTGTTCATTTCTCTTCTCACTGATCACACTGTGGTGCATCACCGCTCCCATACCTGAATAGCATTATTTCATATTGTGTGGTTTTATTCTTGATTGAAAGTTGTAATTTTTCCAATGACAGACAGACAGAAAGACAGACAGACAGATGTCTGGCTTCTAAATCTGCAGCTCCCCTTCTGGCATTGCCAAAAGCCACTGGAGCAGAGAGGAACTTGCACCGCTCAGGCCGTACAAGCCCCCCGTCTCACTCCTCTGCCCCGTCCTCACTATGGGCATTCAAAACAGACCATCAGAGCAAAGGGGGGCACAAAAGAAGCAAGGTTGCTGCACACAGACACTTATTTACCCCCCCACCCCCAACCTCTAGCAGGAGGATAGTGTTGTGGAGCTATTGATCCCAATTCACTGGAGCAGTAAGCATGCAACTTTGATTGATTCCGTCTGTTGTGCAGGCCTCAGTGCACAGACCAATCCTCCCCTTTCTTTCCCTTTTCTCTCTCTCTTTCTCTCACTCATTCAGCATCAATATGCATTGCAAGAGAGGGTGCTAAATTGAGCAGGAGAGGGCAATAGGTGAATAGACAGGAGATGGGATGTACTGGATATAGCAGCACTGGAGATTCATGATATGATTTTGCTGGGTTTTTTCATTTTTTTTTTTTTTATTGTTCTTTAATGCTGCATCTTCTACAAACTCTTCAGACAAAATTGTAACAGGAAGTGAGTGTTTGTATAGTAGAGCAATTCAATTCAATCGTGGGAGCAATTCAATTCTGTTCCAGGTACAGAATTGCTGTCTTAGTCTTAATTATTATATATTGGATTTCTTGTTAATGTTAGTAGAATATCATCCAATTTCACTTTGCTCTTTTGTTTAGTGTCATTCACTTGTATACAGTATATGGCATATAGATAGCCCTAACTCTGATTTGAGTTAAGAAAATTATAAAAAAAATAAATTAAGAAAATTATAGCTTACTAGAGCCCTGATAATCCTTTCTTTGTCCTCTTAAATCAATAATCTGATTCATCAATAAAGCTTTACACAGACAGTGTTGTTACAAGGTTGCTCCATTTTCCTCCATTTCTTTTCCACAGTTCACGTAACCAACATCAAGCTGTCAGCGAACAAGTGGGATGCCCGGTTACATGCTTCTTAGTAGCATTTGGACATGAATCCTAGAGGATTTACTCAGACCACTGGGATTCCCATAGAGGACGGATGGAAAACGCATCATGTCTCTGCAGGCAGGACAATAGATGAGTGCTCACATCCCACAATATGCAGGACAATACTGGCTTTTCTGTTTAGCAGCCAGGAGCATAGACGTAGGCATGAAAAGTTTGAATTTGTTCCTTTTTCCTGATGTCGTGGCTAGCCATGTGAACATCAGCAGGCCATATGCTGAAATAAAGTACCAATTACATAGTGCAACTAACAGATGTAGGCAGCACGTTGGCTCAGCAGGTAGTGTTGGTGCCTTACAGCTCTGGCGTCCCATCCAGGGTGTGTTCCTGCCTTGCTCCCAGAATTGCCTTTACCACAACAATGATGAAGTAATTCCTGAACATGTTTAAATGAAACTGACTGATCTGATGCAAAAGATAAAGCAATTAACAATAGGGTCACATTTTCTAATTGATTTTTTAATTTAGCATTTGCTAGCATGGGGGAATTAAAACTGACCTGATTCATCAATAAAGCTTTACACAGACAGTGTTGTTCCAAGGTTGCTCCATTTTCCTCCATTTCTTTTCCACAGTTCATATAACCAACATCAAGCTGTCAAGTCGTGCCTGAGTTTATCCATTGCACCATTCTTGCAGGGGGGACTCTTGTTTTGTCGAAGCATCTTGTGCAAATTAAGTATGCTAGAACATCTCATGTCACTTGACTAATGGTTCCATATGGGAGGACACCTCATTTTCAGAAGAGATTTTCAGAAATAACACTCTAATGACAGGAAATTAAAAGACAATATGCTCTGAATCTCTATAATCATAACAAGGGATTTTGCCAGGCGCTAAACTGCACCCAAAACATCTTAGATGCTTGTGGAAACTGGGCAATAAACATCTAAAGATATGCCCATCAATTTAATCAAACGCAATATCACATGATGCAATGGACTGTCATACACAGCCAGCGCTGGGTAATGGGCAACAGTGTGCTGTCTAATGAATGCAGCGCTCCTTCCACTGGGTCATCCTTTATTCACCAGTGAGACACTTCCTGAAGTGAGAATTGCTCATGTGTATACCCAGAATCCTTTAGTGCTATGACACAGGAGTTCAACTTCTACCCTGATCCTTGATCTCCATTCACCTGCAGCTAGATGATAAAAATAGATAAAATGATGTGAAGATTTTTAGAGCAAAATTAGAATGAGAATGTTTGTATATGTATCACCATTTGTGAACAGGTATTAAGAGGAACTCACTAATGAATTATGATCTACAAGCATGGTTTTATATAATTATAATTACTACTACTACTACTACTACTACGACTTTGAATATATATGTGAGCACTGAATTTAAACAAATGAAGGCCTAGGGGCTGTATTGATCATTCAGTCAGAATGACAATTTGTTCTTACCACAAAATTTCACCTTCACATACACTCACCAATCACTTTGTCTGACCCTCCTGACCTGTATCTGGATGAATTTTATACAATATGTTGTTGCAACATGATTGGCTGATTGGACAAGTGCAATGTGCAGGTCTACAGGTGTTCCTAATAAAGTGGTCAGCGAGTGTATATGATTTGCGATATAAAAAAAATGGAATGGCAGTCAAGGAATTTATTTAATATATAAATATGACATGAAATAATGAATTATAATTAACTGTATATGGTATAGTAATTACTATAATAAAATCACAATAAAATGTATTTATTTTCCAATTTATCAATCAGTTGTGCACTGATATATATTGATATTTAACTAATGCTTTCATAATGATGGATTAATATATACAGTAATCATAGGTGCATTAGCAGTAAAATATAAATATCCATTAACCATAATAATAGTTAAGTATAAATAATATCATGATTTTGTGTTATGAAGTCTGTTTGGAAGCAATCTAGGTTAACTTAATGTATGCACCATAATTTAAGTGTGAGGCTTTGTTCTTGCTCCCCTGATTCTAAACTAAACCCTAACACATGATATATTATAAATAAATATGAAGTTCAAAAATATCACCTGTGTTATGAAATAAATAATTTATAATACAGTGTTCTACATTCAAAATTTAGCCTTAAAAACTCTTATTAGCTTATACCACAGTCCTTACTGAGTGCCTGAATAGGTCAACCTCCAGTAAGATCATCATATCCAAACCACACTTAAACTGTGGTTTAATTTGAAACGTGCAATCTCAAAGCAACTTGATAGTTGTGTAACAATGTTTGCAAAAAGATAATGTAAATGTTCTGTATTTATAGTTTGTAAGTCATGATATTCATGACATCAACAGAATGAGTTTACAAGGTGCTCGTACATTATTAATTGATTTTCATATATGATTCAGTTGTTAATGTGTATTATGTGTATTTATTTATCACTTATTTGTGGACCACATTTAAATTACTATTACTAATGGACCGCATTTACTATTTTATAAGTGGAATTTGGAAATCACCCTTCTCCAGTGTGACTTACTGAAGTGCTCTGGATAGATAATTGTATGATAATTCCAATTTATCATGCAGATATTTATCTATCATTCAACTGAATCTTATAGTAGTGCTACCAAAAATACAAACTACACTGATTTAAAGTTAGCTGTAACTGTAAAGAGACAGCAAATTATTCAAAATATGGGCAAAAAATGCTTTGTGGTGCACACATTAGCTTGATTTTATGAGTTTGATTTTTACTTAAATTGTGCACACAATTAGTATTTTGGCACAGCGACAAAGTGGCATAAACTGTTGAATTTGAGTTCTTCTGAATACTTTTAATATGGCCTCAACTGTAAATATCCCACCTAACTCATCTTCTTATTTGAATTTAAATTAATAATAATGGAAGAAGAAACTGATTAAAAGGCTGAAGTGCCAAAGACTTCTTTCCTTGATTGGTAAAATTGTACTCATCTGGACAAGCTGCAGCCAGACAACTTATTGCGGAAGTAGCAAAGGTGCAGCTCTTGCCCAGTGTTTCACAGACTCGGGCTCTTTTAGACCCTGATTTATTTGCACATGGCATCTGGTGCATTAGCATAGGGTTAACACAGTTCTGTTAAAGAAAAGAAGTGGCCTCCCCTGAGTTCTGCACGACAGATCTGCTATGCAAATCCTCTCGCACCTTCTGAAACCAAATGTTTTTTATTCTCCAATCCAAACTGCCAATTCTGTGGAGGAATAAAGAGGTAAAAGAGAACAGGCTCTAATATGGGTCTATATTCATGAAACTGGAAAAGTGACGTACGGAGATGAGACTAGCCGAAACCTATTTATCCATTCCTTGTTCCTCTCTCTCTCTCTCTCTTTCCAATGATCCTAAATGGCACCAGCCACTACTGGCATCTTGCTTGTTATTCTCTAACACCTCCCATTCCTGGCTGCCTTCCTCCTCATAATAAGACTCTTCCCTAGCAGGAAAGAGTGCTTTGTTGCAGGGTACAGCATGGCCTCCAGCTGTGCCAAGGCTTAACGGCCCACTAGTGTTTCAGCAGGAGCAGAGAACAGTGGCCTAGCTTATCTTCTCCCTCCCAGCAGCAGTGTGACAGAGAACCACTGGCTCATTAAAGAACTGGAGATCAGAGCCCATCCAGGCCCATGTCATCGACATACACACTGGAACACAGAATGTTGACGAGACAGCTAAGGATGATGTAATGTTGACACCATTTGTTACATATCATAGTTGTTGTTGTTGATTTTATTTACTAAGTGTAAGGACTGTATTCATGGACTTGTGGATATGATTAGCACATTTAAGCAGTATTAAGCTGCATTATGTATATATTTAAACACTTAGCTTGACTTTTTTATCAGTAAAGTAGATGCTTGAGAAACTTATTTCAAGCTCTATAATTAACAACAATAAAAAAAAAAATTCATATTATGCAACCATGAGCACATGAAGCGATCTTTGCATGCCTGTCAATCATTTTGCAGAGACGTGCAAGCCTACTAAGAGAAAACAGCAGTAGGCTAATACGATTGCTGGGTGGCATATAAAAATGGCAGATGGCAGAGCAATATGTCCTGTTTTGCCAGTGATTATGAGAATTAAGATCTTTGAAGGGTATTGAAGTGAGGTCTGAAGGAGGAGGGAGCAATCTTTAGTTATTTGTTTTCATGGGTGGACAACACTTGAGTAGTTGATATAGGAGAGTATATTAATTACATTACTATACTTAAGTATTATTTTGGCATAATAAAAAAAAAGGGAGAAAAAAACCCTCAAACTACTATTTAAACATTCAATGTACTAGTTACAATCACAATAGTCTCTTCTCTGATATTGCCATTAACTGTACATTATAGGCTCAGTTTAGCATTCAGCCAGGTTCATCAATATAATAAATAACTCAAGAATCATGTCAATTCATCATCTGCGGTGATCTTCTTATGCTGCATAATGTAGCTATACTATAGCTGTCTGTGTGTGTTTGAAAATATATAAGCCAACAGACAGGGTTGGGAGGGTTACTTTAAATATGTATTCCGATACAGTTACTAATTACCTGCTAAAAAATGCAATCAGTAACTTAATCTAATTACCACAAAATTAAAGTAATGTAACTGATTACTTTCCATTACTTTTGGATTACCTCAATAACAAGTATGAGGATGATGGCAGCATTTTCTCAGCTGGAAGGCAGAACTTGCACTGTACTGTGATGTTCATGATGACTACAGAACTTTTTCTTAACTAGACTTAATTAAACAGCAGTTAAATTACAGCATTGGTGTTATTTATCAGATAATCTGTCAGCACGAGAATATTATCAAGTGTATACCTTGAGTAAACATTCAGTATATATTCAGTATCACATTATATATGAATGGTACTGAGTAAACACTCAAGGTGACAGTATGTAACCTACAGCGCTTACTGATTATCACTTTTTTAATCATTTACCACACTTTAGCAGCTGTGTTCTGTATTTCAAGCCATGATTTGTTCAAATGTCTATTAAATATAATTGTTCGTTTGTTCCATTACTTTTGAACCTTTAAAAATGGAGGGACTGTGTAAAAATGGCTGCAATTCCTAAACTGTTAATGCGAAATTATTGTTAATTGATGCTGAAAGTCTACACTTCAATCACATCCATTGTGGTGGTGTACAGAGGCAGAATTATGAAAATTGTTTCACTGTTCCAATACTTTTGGAGGGGACCGTACAAACTGGAGAGGGCGAAGACTAACATGTGCTTCCTCTAATACATCAAACCAATCACATCTTTTCTTGTGCTGCAGGACAGTGTAAGACGCTTGGAGGAATGTGCTATTTACCCTCTTTCACATACACAAACTCACAGATGTTCATGACTGGCTAGTTTTTGATGGGGAGACCGTATGCCCCTCCCAGCCAGACAACTGTGGCTTTCTGTCAGTCCTGAGAATTAAATGCAAATTACCACAAAGCTTCACCTGCATCATTTAATAAAAGAGCTTAATTATTTAAACCGCACAGATTTCCAAATGGCGCTCCTACAGTCTTGTTAGAAAACAGCTGCTGAAGACTGTCCAAGCTATTTACATGCATCACAACTCCAGCTCCTGATGGCTGGAGAACATTCCCCATGCTCACTCCATGCTCTGTATCTGGCACGATCATCCTGTTTTCCCGCTGCTATCACAGCCGAGTGAGTGATCGGTGTTGATTCTGGCTCTTTTTCCAACCTTCTTGGCATGAAGTGCATAGTTCTGCTAATAACGTGAGCTGAGAAGGCGAGGAAACATAATGTGTTTTTATCAAAACATGTCCAATGTGCTGGTGCTTGTGTGAGATGAGATTTACAGAAAGTGTCACCAGTTGAGGCAGAGAAATGGGTGAGCACACGCTATTTCACACGTATTTTACCCTTGGGACATGAAGCCACACTCACACACCCGAGAAATCCCTTCTCATTACACTTTCTCTCTGTATATAATTCTCTCTCACACTGCATGAATAGTGTTAAATAACTATTTGTAAACCCATGAAATCACTGTGCATCTCCTCTGCATATGACTATTTAATTCAATAGAAGTCTTACATATGTTCCAGATCATCACTAGCACTGCATGCTCAATGTACTCAAAATCAACAATAAGCAACATTATTATTCTGAACGAATCTCCGCCATTTTTTAACACTGAGTACAAATACAAGTATGTTTTTCAGTCAATACAGATTCTGACATGACCAACCTACTTATAAGCACCTACTGTGAGAGCCAGCAGAATTCCCTGAGCAAACACTCTCTTGTGTACTAACAGCTTAACTGTCGCGTAGAAGGCTCTAAAACACTATAATGGATATATCATATCCAAAAACCAAAAGAAGACATCATCAGGAGTGATTGGGAAGATGCATGTACAATACAGTCGCTGGTGTAATGAACACAAACTGATCTGTTTTTAACTGTGTGTGTGTGTGTGTGTGTGTGTGTGTGTGATGGTTTGCTCTACATCATTCTAATTATAACGTCTCATGATATAATGCATCAGACCTACTAACGCTACTACAAGCCTACCTCTGATTACATTACATCTCAAAGACTGTAAGTTAACAGACTGATCCGGATCTGATCCAGCCAAATGCCATCACATCATTTCACTCCCAGCTGTTCAGATCGCTTGCCAACAGCTGAGGTTTAGCTAATGAGCTCATTAGGAGCAGGTGTTACCTACCTGTACACCTGCCGGCACAATCACGTTCAACCCAGTGACCTTCAGCTGAGAGCTCTACTAAACCCCTTTTGCCCAGATTAAACTCTGAGAACCCTGCATCGATCCAGACAGACGATGGGAAAACCTGCTCGGGTCAATCAGGGCCTGTGAGGAGTTCATGTGCTCATCGTTATAATTGAATATCTACTAAGGAATGCAGGTTTGGGAGTAAAGAATGGGTCAGTTCAGATGGTCAGAATTCATTTTCTATAACAGCAGCTCTGACAGTAGTTTGACTGCAAGGCAAATTAATATTAATACACTTGTTCTTATACATTGTCATCTCAAGATAGTTCAGTACACAGGGGCTTGTGTGGTGGATGTTCCACATAAACAGATATGGGGAATAAGTGTATATGTATATTTAGGTTTTCTGACAAAAGAGTTTACACTTGTAAATAACATGACAAAGGTTTTTTATTTGTCCCTAATTCACTTTAAGAGATTTACAGAAGCTGGTGATGACTATGTAGCTGTAACATAAGTGAGAATAGGAATGAACTTGTTTCACATTAGCCATGTTTCCTTTAACAATTTGTACTTGCTAACTAAAAAATGAGTAATGGAAACATGGGAGGATTTTGGAAAAGAAATCTCTCAAATATTACAAAAAAACCTTTTACGCTGGCATGAGCTGGAATTTCAGATGATTCGATAAAGCTGTATTTGGCGAAATTGAAATGGAAATACATTTTTTTTCACATTTAAGTCACATGACATGACAAAGAGCAAATGGAAACGCTACCTTTCTAAAAACAATGCGGTTATAGCTATCGCAAGAGGAGAAAACCCAGCTTTAATCACACATCACTCAATGGAAACCATTTGCAAATGTGTTTTGTCAAAATGTTTAAAATATTGCTTCTATTTTGTGGAACCCAGCTATTAAATGTAATTACAAACGCAATTAATAAATGACAACCTTGTTGAATAAAACCCTTCAGAATGTGCCGTTATAGGAAAATAATCAACTATGAGATGGTAATATCATGAGTTGGTTTGATTATTATCTTATAACGGCGTGTTATTTTAATAAAAGTTCTCAGAATTGATGCAGCTTTTCAACTGATGCAGATTTTAGCAGCGAAATAAATTCCATGAACCATCTCAAAAAAAATTTATTAACATAATCTAAAACAAACGGTTCAAATATTAGGTTTATTGTTTACATGTATACAATAATATTTTGCCCATTTATTACATTATTCATGAATATTTCCTCAACACACACACTCAGTATTAACAGACAGTATTGTTTATATGACTTGTTTTTGAATGATCAGCATTTGGATTATTGGTTCTAATCACCAGTAGAACAGGCTAATAACTTGATAATGAGTAACTTTGATAATAGTGGGCTGTGATTTCAACCTCTGTAACACAATTAAAAAAATAAATCACAGGCCACCTGGTTATGCTTCACAGACCTCAATGTACTTAAGCAAATGATACTATTTAAATGCATAATTGTTGCTTAGATTACATTAACTGTTCATCATAAATGAGACACATTTGTTGTTAGCTACATTCGCCTCTGCAAGATTCAGGCACTGAATATTTTTGGAACTACCACCCAGGTGCTAAAATTAGCCCCGCTTTCTCCAGTGGGAACTTATCCAAAGTTTCTGAGGAAGTTGCTGAGCTCCTGGCAATGTTAGTGCAGTGTGCATGTGTGTTTGGTTACATGTAATCGAAGAAGAACGTTAGATTAATTTTCCAAACCATTCTTTTAAGAGCCCTGAGAGTGCATCACAGTAGCTGTCAGTGCAATAACTCATCACTCGTCACATGAAAACAGCAATTCCCCAGGTTGTACGCTTTAGCTGGAGAGTAAGCATGCCCTTTCTGACATCGTTTCTTTTTAAAATGAGCTCTGGCCTCAATCTGTTAGTTCGGCTCGCTGCAACGCCCGGGCATTTTGATTCTGATGGCATGCTGTAAAGTTTGTACAAGAAGGTCTAATGACTAAATTTGCCACAGAAAATGGTGGAGAATTGCTTTCCAGTCTGCATGCTGATCCAGAATTATAAAACCCCATAATCTGATGATTTTAAGTCAATACACACTCCTGTAGGCTCTTTTCCATTTACTCACATTGTCAATAGTATGACCTTGGTACTGAAGAATAGTGCTTACATATTTTCTTTAGAAATCACAAGACAGGGCAAACACAGGAAGAGGGGATATTTGTTATAAACACTGGTTTATCGTGTGTCTAGTTTTACTTTCGCGTTATTTAAAAAGCCCGTATGTATGAATGGACAATTTCTTCATGATTCATCTATAGTCATAAACATTCTTCCTTCTCAGATGTAGACAAGGGATTGGAAGCCAGCAACGATAGGTCAAGCTAGGAGTGACAGTTCACAGTGAAATGAGGTTTGTGGTAATGAGCCAGTGTGATTAGAACTCATGTCTGTGAGTGATCTCATCATAAGTCTTGTATTTTGTTATTTAGCTGATGGTTCTGTGGAAGAGAGTTAGTGTGTGGAGTTTGTGTGCGCAGACGAGGCTGATGTAACAATCCCAGAATTATTATATCCACAAAAATTTTCTTGTATTTCTATCTATTGCACATCCAGAGAGAATTCCTCCTTAAATTGCTCCTCCTGGGACTTCTATTTTTGACAGACCACCAAGATGGCTGACCTAGAAGAGACATTTTCACCAACTGACTGGCTGCCTGATCCCCTCTGCAGAAAACCACACAAGCAGGATTTCCTCGGGGAAACCATAGTGTAGGTCATAATATTGGCTATTCATGCTAGGGTAGTCATGCTAGAAAGCCACGACTTTCCACTGACATCATCTATCATTCATTCATCTTCAGTATGTACACCGACTAAACAAACGTTCAAAACTGTAATATATTTAACTTTAATAGATTGAATCGTGCACTGCAGTAATGGGCTTATCACACTGGCACTTACCTGTGGAGTGCAGCAACCTGAGGCCATGTGAAAGTGGAGCTCTGAGCAATGTCTGTTAGGGGGTTTCAGTCAGTGCAGATGTAACGCAATGTGGTCACATTCAATCATACCCTCCAATACAACCTTCATGTGATTGACTGAAATTGTACGAGACATTTGATTTGGCTGCAGATAATGGCACGTGGAAAAAAATTAATTTGTGAAGCGAACCGCATGAGGAAAGTCTCAAAAATCCATAAACAAATGCAGGGATTGTCAGTAGCTTGTACATGCAGTTTCGTCAGTCTTATTTATTCATGAATCATGAAATACAATTGTGAATCGTGTGACGTTTATTAGTGGATTTTGGTACTAATCTGACCTCATGTCTTTAAGATTGCGCTTTGTCTGACCTCTCCCCTGAGATGTTCACCAAGCGTGGCCATATTGGGGTCTCACAAATGAGTAAGAAAAAAATATGACAATTTTAAGATCAATGATTTTACCATAGACATAACCATATCCATTTTTCGACCTTCTCAGCTATCAAACATAGTAATAATAAAGTTTGCCAGGAAGAAAAGCCAGTTCACTCAAGAGATAAAGTGACATGCATTTGCTTATGGTAGAGGTAACTTTGACCTTTGTGCCAACTATCTAGGTAAACTTTGACCTGTTAATTTGTGAACCTTGTTGTTTTAACAGTAGAAAACAGGAGGGCACATCAGTGGTCTCTGTGCTTTTTATCATTTATTCTGTTAGCATGGAGCCACTGACTACTATGCACAAATGCTAGCGTCTTTGTTGTAAAAATCCGTTCTTTTTTCCCACCTGTCTGCAAGGATTTTCTTGTTGGCACCTTTGCAATTGGATTAGAAGCAAAAAAAATCCTGTCAGGAGTCAAAAGAAAAATTTCCCTTTGAAAACCAGGCCTCAGGAGTAGGGTTGGAGATGCACACTTTCAGGCATTCGATCTCTTCCATGTAATAATAACCATCAGAATAGAGCCATGCAGTTTGAACTGCAGGCTCCTGTGATTATTATGTGCACAACTGGCTGGTCTGCTTTCGGCTCGGAGGCCATCTGAGGAAGTGTGAGAAAGAAAATTGGGTGAAAACTTTTTCAGATGTTCTTATTCTTCATTGATGCCAGTGGTGTACACGTAAAGCCCTATTGTTTTTTGAACTAGTGACTATAGGTTAAATCTGACAGGAGCTCCTTGACCTTGATTCTCATCCAGTGAACATTTCCATCATGTCCTTGAGCAAATCATTTCATTTTAGGTACAGTAGCTGGAGCATGTGCAACAACAAGGTATCGAGCTCATTTCTCATCAATCAATGCAGCATAGAGGAAGGGAAATGAGCCCTCAACATCCCTACGCTGAAATAATGGATCTTTCAGGAACTATAATGCAGTGTGCTTTAAATCCAGCCCTGCAGGACCACGACACCACACAATGCAATGTGTTCTTATCACTAAATCCTGTAGAACGTATTAATTCATTATCACATAATCTGGATTTGGATCAGGAATCCTGTTAAGAATTAAGTTCAACTTCAGTAAGTACTTTATCCTGGTGATGGTCACAGTGGGTCCCAAGAACACTGGGTGTAAGACAAGAATACACTCTCGATGGAACGTCAGGGCATTGCAAGGCACAGACTTTCATTCACCTCTTGGGAAAATTTTGTGTTGCCAATCCCCTTGTTTTTGAGAGTTGGGAGAACTGGAGAACTCATTTAGACATGGTGAGAACATGTGAAACTCCACACAAACAGGATTGAACAGAGTACCCTGAAGCTCTCAGCCATCAACACTACCTTCTGAGTCACTGCCCAGAAAGGTCTCTGTTTTGTTGGCAAGATAGTTGCTGTATTCGGTACATACAAGTTTCAAACCGCTAAGAAAATGTTTGTGTATAAATGTCTAAATGATCAAAGACACAAGGAATAATAGAGGTAGCATAGACAGGTCGTGGAGGAGGCTCAGTCTGTGGGTTGTGTGTGTGTTTGTGAAACAGGATGAGTGAAAGCGAGAAAGTGTGAGAGAGAAAACAGACCGAAATGATAGAGGGTAACAACAGAAGGTGGGAAAGTGAGAATGAGAAAAGGTGAAAGAGAATTAAAGGTTAAAAGAGGAAAGAAAATCAAGACAGGAAATTGAGAAGAAATAAGAACCCAGTAGTCAGAATGCAGGAAGTGTAACAGTGCCCCCTAGAGGTGCACTCAGACGGCTACACATCCATCTCACGGTCATATATGCTGTGTTGATGTCTTTGCCAACCTCCCACCTTCGTATCTTATAATATAACCATGGAAAAAATACAACCTGTGAAATTGAAGAAGGCAACATGAAGAGCAGTGCATGCTGGGAGAGAGATGAGTCCGAAGCACTCCACGGCCATTGATCGCTGGGTCGCCGAACAAGAACAGACTGAAGCCAGTCCTCAATTTTCAGCCTTTCATGTTTGATATTTTACTCAGGTATCGAGCTTGGGTACAGCTGTACAGGGAAAACATCATGGTGTAATATATAAAGTGCATAGTACAGAAGGTCTGGATAAATCAGCTGTGTTTCAAATCACACAGTTAACTGATATGCTAAACAACTTTGTGTATGCACATACCACATCTGCCAAAATCATATACCTTATAAAACTCTTTTGCCAGCTAAGAAAAAAAATCAATATATTGAATCAAATTTATATCACAATTAATCTTCAAGATATATCAACACTCTTTTGAGGTTATTAATCAGTTCTACTGAATGTATATGATTCCTATAGTGTACAACTGTAACTGAAACGTCTGAATGGCACTGATAATGGCATCAGGATGGTGCTTGGAGAAGAGTTGTACTGCATCTGGTCCAAACAAATGCTCATGTCTTTAGAATATGTGCTGTACCTTTTAAAACAAATTCATATTTAGCACAAGTTATATGCATTACCAGAATTAACCCAATCCAGACACCCAATGTAGCTCCTGCAGCCATATTACAGAAACTTCCTAAGTTGCAGATCCTATCTTAACTCTTTTTTAATTAGGGTTAGGACCTGATTTAGGAAAAAAATCTATTAACAGAGCCTACAGTATAAACAGTTCCTAAGTTGTTGTTCCAATCCTAACCTAATATAGGAAAAGTATATTACACAAGGTGGTGTGGTGGTTAGCACTGTCGCCTCACGGCAAGAAGGTCCTGGGTTTGATCCCCGGATCACCCAGAGTGCCTTTCTCTGTGGAGTTTGCATGTTCTCCCTGTGTTTCATTCCAAAGACATCCACATTCCTCCTCCACATTCCAAAGACATGCAAATTAGGTCAACTGGCTACTCTAAATTGCCCATAGGGTGTGAATGTGAGCGTGTTTGGCTGTTTGTCTGTGGTGGAATGGCAACCTGCCCAGGGTGTACCCCGCCTGTCGCCCTGAGTCTGCTGAGATTGGCTCCAGCTTCCCTGCGACCCAGGTGGATAAAGCGATATAGATAATGGATGGATATATTACACAAGCTTCCTAACTTTAGGATAACTGTCCTGTCACTTTTCCACTACATAGTGCTGACTAACTTGTTTCATTCGTACTTTTACACGACCAATGACGTCAACGTGAACATATTCATTGAGAGGTGTATGGCAGACCCTAACGATGTGTTGCAATTTGATGACAAAATGCTCATTAGTAGATCCACGCTGCCGTGGGCCATGAGCCACTTTTCAAAGTGACTTGGCTTCCATAGTAGTTAGTTAGCCTTGTCATACATTTCCCAAAAAGAACATCTTTGAATTTCTCTACATACGATACTAACACTTATCTGTCTCTCATCTCATGTAACTCATCTGTCATTATTTTTGTTCCATTTTTTTGTATCAATGAGAAAATGTAATGGGTTACAAAATAGATAGGTAACAGACATAAAAGTTGATAACTGGTGCTGGATTGAGTGTTAAGGATTTCCTAACCTGGTTAATTGCCTCTGAGTTTGTTAGCTAATTGACAGCCTGAAAGTCTCACCATGTGAAATGCTACAGTACCTGACCTTATGAATACTTAATGTTCTGCCAATACAATCCTTGCAAATAGTGAAAGTGGAGCACCTGCACTTGACACAGTGAAGCGTTCTATCTGCTTTAGGTAGTGTCTCTTTAAAAAGATCTGTGAGAATATAACAGCCAAAAACTGAAAGTTCGGAAAGTCATATTCAAAACTGTACGAACAAATATATATCTATTTCAACATTGTTATTTTGCCCTCAAAATAATTCTTCTTCAATGCCAATGCCTGCTTCTTAGAGCTTATCAGCAAGTAAAGTTTAGTCTCCGAGCAGTAAGCTGAGTGTATATATATATGTCAGCGAGCTGAAAAGCTGCACTTTCTTTGTTTTGCCACAAGTTTTACATTGTGTTCTCAGTGCGATGTGCTGCTCACGTTGTCAATCTGGTGCCGAAACCCGGATTCACTCAGAGAACAGCATAATACAGAGTTTTCCTGCCCTAGTGGTGTAGTTCTTGGCCAAACTGGGGTGCCACAGAGAGGTGTATAATTATGCTTTCGACCTGGTCAATCACTGAAATGTGCAAGCTGGGTTCGTGCCTTTCCTAGTTTTTTAGTTATTAATAACAAGCTGTATTCAATCAGGAAAAAAACTGTGATGTAATTGCTGGTTGCAAGAAGTCATAGGGAAATGCTTAAATTCTGAGAGTCTCATTATAACCCCAGCGCCCGGAACAAGATAAAACACTCCATTATTTCCATCGGCAGGATATTTACATCCTCTATCACTCTTATTCAGGACAGAACTGGTATGGATCTTAATGGGCCAGGCAGCACATGGGTATCTCTTGATGATTACTTGGACTACGCCAGGTGACATCTGTAGACAATCTCTAATCTACCGAGTTGAGATTCTGAAAAAGGTCTTAATTGGTCAAGGTACATGATTTATTTATGTCACGTACACTGCACAAAATTGACTTATCTGATTGAGATCGTGATCGGAGCTAACTGTGCTAGTGAAGCTCTTTAATTAAACAATTAAAAATTGATTCATAACTTCATACACAATTGGAATAAATGCTTAGAACACCCATGATTTGCAGTCCAGGATGTGTCCCAGGCCTCAGGGCTTTTCCTCCTTTAAGTTATTATATGCATAAAAACCCAGCAGCATGATGGACACAGTAAAGGGCCTGTGTCCACCAAATGCATTTTTGTGCTGGCAGCCTGTATTTTCTATACAAATCCTGTGAAGTTCAGTGTTGACAGTGTTCAACAAAGCGCCCTCAGCATTCAGCTTTTTCTTCCTCTGCACTAAGCAGAAGAAAGCTTTTGTAACACCGCCGAGCTCTTCAATGTCACTTCACTCGCATCGACCAATCAAAATCGAGAAGGGGTGGGACTTGAGATTTCAACGCTGTCAACAGGAGAAATTGTTCCTGGCTTTCAACCCAGTTTTTCGCAATCTAACATTGAAGGGTTACCATGATTAATATTTGAAATAAATGTGATGTCTTTCCATTGCTTAGCTAACCCTTCTAAAATAAATACATACTTGACGTTCACAACAAAGGAAGGTGGAACCGCTAGATGTTTTTTTGTAACCTAGCAACCATAAGCGTTTAAGAAAGTGTTCTGGAAGTGCGCTGGAAATGAGGTCGTGGATGCAGCCAGTGTAAAAAAGGCATCTGGTAGACACAGGCCCTCAAACATTGTATTTAAGTGTTCTGTTACTCTGGATTAAATGTGCTGGATGAAGCTTCTGGTAGCCTGGGAGCTGCAGATAGTGGTGTTGGAATTGAATGTTGAAACTAAATTGGGAGAAAGCTTAAGAACAAATTAGAAACAAAAAACACTTTAAAGCAAATTCAAACTTGTTCTTAACTCTTGGTTCTAAGAAGTATTTAAGATCAAACATGATAATAACTTTCCATACAAGTTAGCATGTTTGAACTCTTGTCCTGTCACTGAGGCTGCAAAATGAAAAAGCTGTCAATTGATGATTTCCACAAAAAGGCATGAAAACTCAACAGACACTTTGTTCTGTCATGTAGTGGATGTTTCTGCCAATAACTAGATTGTTTCACCATTTTATGAGTTTGTTCAAATATGGGTAAAGTTGTTCACATAAATATTTATTCCCATTGATACATCCATCATTAGAACAAGTTACAATCTGACTTTATGGGAATGTCGGCCATTGGTAAGCAGAATCTTTTTTTCTTTTTTTTTTAAACTTCCCTACGGTTTCCTGACATTTGCTCCATCTATTCTGACACACATTCTCTAAAACATGGCATTTGCTTTGCTAACTTACTGCGGGAGTGTGACTCATCCAGCCATCACTTCTACAGCATGTCTGAGGTGGCAGCGAGAAGAAACACAAACATGGCTGTTCTTTAAGGTCACAACCTCATGCTGAGACAAAACACAACAAGATCCCTCGGAGAGACAAACAGAACAACATGCCACATTTCAATCAAGGGAAGGTGAAAGGATATATATATACACTACCAGTCAAAAGTTTGGGGTCACCTACTCTTTTTCACAGGTTGTTCTTTATTTTTTTTGCTTTCTATGTTGTAAAACATTACTGAATACATCAAAACTATGAAGCAACACGTATGGCATA
>JAQMYM010000012.1:1603617-1615044 GCA_030014255.1 Parauchenoglanis ngamensis | reverse complement strand
GTCTAATGTTTATCAGTACATTACAGAAAATAATGAACTTTATCACAATATGCTAATTTATTGAGAAGAACCTGTATCTGTTTGCCAAGTGTTTCGACCATTGCCGGATTCTGCACTTTTCCATAGTCTTGCCTCTGATACCTCTGCCTACCTGCCTAGTGTTTTTGGAACTTTTCCTGTTTTTGACCTTGCCTTAAGTTCACATGTTTTGAACTTTGTTTGACTGCCTGTTTCAATAAAGTTTCCCTGCTTTCACATCTGCTGCCTGCCGGCTTACCTGACACCAAATCAATATTCCTATAGTATTCTCAAATCCTCCCTCCAATGTAGGCAATTTCCGATTTATGATACCTAAATCTTCCTAAAGAAAAATATATTTAAATAAACAAAAGGACAGATAGATAGATAAATAAATAAATAAATGGCAGTTCATATATTAAAGAATGCCTTCAACTATTCTATATAAACTATATATTAAGATATAACCACTGTGTACCAAAAACCAGTAAATGGACAATTTCAGTGGAGAAATAGCATTGAGAGAAGGACAGTTCTGACATCTGTGTGATTAAGATATGAGGAAATAGTAGGATAACTACTGGTGGATGAGCTGAAGATATTTTCAAACACCTGTGAATATGTGCTGCTAGCGTGGTCAGCTAACACTCATACATGGGCCAGAGTTGGGTTTCTCTCTGCCTTCCTGCTAGCAATCACTTCATCAAAACGTGAGGCAGTGTGAGCTTTGTGATTAAGGCATTGTCTACTGATTGGAAGGTTGTGAATTCAAATGCCAGTACTATTAGTCATTAGCTGACCTAGTGTTTATATTAAAAATTACATTTTATGGTCATTCATGACTTTTGTTTGAAGGTCTCCGCTTGCATATCCACATGCACAACCCAAGGTACCCAGGTGATTCTTCATTGCTCCTGTCAGTTGTCTGGTGTTCAGAGAACCACATTTATGTATTTTAATACATCATACATAATACATTTCTATTTTGATGAGAATGAGCTCTTCCAGGATGGAAAATCATCTACAAGGCATGTAGGGTCACTGACTGGTTTAGTGAATTTGAAAATAATATAGCTCATATACAATGGCCTTCACCATTACCTGACTTCAGAACAAGTGAAGGCTTATTGGGATATTTTGGACTACAGGATTCTCCATAATCATCATCAAAACATGTCATTTGTCCCCTGTCTGTAGCTGCAGTCTGTCTTGCTGGAAACTGGCAATACCTTTCACACTTCACAGCCTGTTTGTCGAATCAACATCCATTATGTTACTGTGATTAAATTTTAATGTGACCTTCCCATCCTTTGCCTTCCTCTAAATATGCAGAATTTTAAGAAGCCTACTGGAACAAATTATTGTCCCTAAATCGAAGGTATGAGAACCTGCTTCAGAAGCACTTCCCATTTGCAATTCCTTGCAAAGCTATTTTAAAAAAAATTTTCGCACTGAAGGTCAAACCAATAATGGACACTGAATGAAAATGGAGGGTGAAAAAAAAATCATAATCATCATTAAAAAAAATATATGTCTAACAAGCAATGTTAACTTTGTGGAAAAACCCAGTACTACCATGTTGAATCTCCATGAGGGTATGAGAGGACCATGATAGACTAGAAATTTAGAACTACAAAGGGAGTTATTCTGAGTATTTTTTTATTCATCACAAAAGGAATATAGGCAGGGAACATTCAGTCTTTTCCTGTTTCCTTGAAGACAAATTTTCAGGCATTGGGTGATTTACACAATGATGTTTGATGTAAAAGCAATATTCAGGTACAATGGAGCAGAAATATATGGCACATAAGGAGACAGAGTAACAGCCGCCTAACCTACGGCGTGTGTGCTACTTTTAAATTGCTAGAATAAAACATATAAAACATATTTCTTAAAATATAATATTACTTCCGTTTAAGGCACACTCAATTTCTAGCCAGGCCATATTAGCATTTTGAGCCAATAAAGGGCCATAAACTAAGATTATTATTTTTATAAGTGCATCTAATCTTTAATTTAATTATGGTTCCACTTGATAAATGAAAGTTATCTTCCATTTAATCTCAAACCCCCAAAGAATATTGTCATACTGGATGCCTTGTAGGGGTGTAAAGATGTATCAGTATAAATGTTTCAGTGTGCAAAATTGTAAAAAATACAGTTTAAATGTGTTTAACAAGAGCTTTAATGTTATGAGCAATTATACTTACTGATATATTTACTTAAACATATTGATCATTTAGGGTTTTAAAGTGATGTGTATATATTGTTTCTTTTTAACATTGTGTACCACCAGTTAGTAGTGCATAAAATGTAACATGTCTGCTACGTGTAGGCTTTTGATTCACTGTTTTGATTCGTCAACAATGGAAATTTTTTAATTCATTATGCTGTCCTGTAAAGGAAACATGCCCATGGTTAAAAGAATAAGCTGATCAAGCACTCATGTGCTGCAATTACAGCTCATTTGTGTAGTTAATAATTTTTTTCACTTATAATTGAGATCGGAATTGTCTCTGATTAAGATGTTGTCTCTTATGATCTTTCTGTGAAAAAACCCCAAATCAAAATAATAACAAAAAAAAAAGCCAAGTAAGATTAGTTTTCTACATTTTTAAATGTAAATTTTTTTTATAGGATTTCATATCACAAGATTGTGATAAAGATTCACTTGAACAGATTTCACCTTTACTTATGGTTGTGGATATGGAAGCAGCAACACAATCCTGTTGGACGAGAAAATCAAACACACCACCTACTTCAATTTTTCACATCGCAAAATAAACCAACACCACAACCATTATCTCTTTCTCTGCCACAATTGTGCCACATTTTATGGCTGACAGGGGTGATGAGAAACACCTGGATACTTTCTTTCGAATTAGCTCATACATGCCGAAACCTTTCAACAACTTCAAGAATTGACTTATAAACTGTACATGTAATAAATAATACCCTGTACATGTGCCAGATCACATGCCAGTACATCATATGGCGCTTTTTGCTTAGTAGTGTGTAACTACATTTTTTGTTTCCTCCAAACTAAATGTACGATGCCCAGTGATTTAAACCCAAGCAATTGGTTCATTCTGTGGAAGTGGATACCTCAGTGAGGGAGCTGACCCAATACTTTAGATCCCCCACTGAGAGATCCATACTGTCAGGTGTATTTAGTATAGTCTGCCTTGTGAGACGTGTGCAAATCAACCCTGCTTAATCTGCCCTGTTTACTGGGGTCCCGGGATAAGCCTGCCACCAGAGTAGCTCTAGATAGAAGAACATAGGTTTCAGAATCACAAAACAACTATGGTTTCACCGCAACCTCACCACATCACAACGCCAGAGGGCGTAGGTTAGATCAGCTGGAATTGAGGGCTGAGCACTGTCTTTTCTTACCAGTTCTGAGACATTACCACATGTTGGTTCATCTGAGGCATTACCGCATGGTGTTCAGCTGAGGCCACATTTTGGTTCATCTAGACAATGCAGTGACTGTCAGCTACATCAACCATCATGGTAGCATGAGGCCAAATGTTTCTGCCATGCCAGAGTCTCCTCTGCTAGGTCCATTCTTAGCATTTCTCTATCTAGGCTAATGATACATGTGTCAGCCGACTCACATGGGCTCCATGCACCATGGGCATGTAATCTCTTTACGGGTCAGAGCCAGGTGTGGGATCTCACCTTTGTGGGGGAATCCCTTAAGACCTCTCATCATAAGCCTTCGCAATATACCAATATGGGTGTCTCTCAAACATCTTTTTGCTAGCAATCATTTTAGCAAAAAGACATAAAAAAAAACCCTGCATGCTCTGGTGATAACCTCGCATTTGTTGGATGTAGTAATCTTGTGGAATCTTGTGGTTGCATCAAGGATTCCTGGCAAAGGTCACTGAGAATCAGTCAAACTGACCTTGCAGCATTCCACAAACAAACTGTGGCCAATAATCCATCTCATAAGACACAAAGGGCCCCCTGGTCCGAGCAGAGGCTGGCCTACTATGTGTTGTATCATCACCATGGCCTAGTGACAGGCTAGATAGTCGGGCCCTACCATAACCATGTCACTTTATTCGGGAATCCAGGTGATGCTCACTGATGGTTATTCCAAGTAAATTTAGCCATAGTTACATTCATAGCATTATTTGTTCAGTTTGGATAAGGTTGCACTGTCTGCTCTACAAACCTTTTAACCATATACACTGCTTTTTATAATACAAAATGCTTTGTAATATTTAAAAGGAACATAATCTGAATGAGACAACAATAAAAACAAGTTGCTCAGTTCAAAAGTAGTCAGAAGCAACAGAGATGTGGCAACAATGCAATGTTATGAAGTCTGCTCAGATGACAGTTCTCTCAAAACCATTCTCACAGATATTATGTAATTGTTGTCATGTTATTGTGTGTTTTTGAAATAATTAGATGTTGTTTTGAACAATATTTGGACCACAACTTGGAACTAATTGCTTCTCAGGGGATTTGGGAACTGACTGACCACAAGCATACAAGCACCCACAAAAGCCGCTCAAGAGACTGTCCCTATAGTAATTGGTGTGTTATTCTCTCATTATTTCACTTACAAAAGCAGATAAAATGTCTAGACCTGATTTCAAGTGTGGCATTTTCATTTTTGAATCTGCTGCTCTTAAAAATGGGAAAACCAGATTAGAGTTTTGTAAAATCATTTGGAAAAAAATCCTATTCAGTTCTGTAATAACATTCTATGGACTGATGGCACCAAGATCAACTTGCACCAAAATGATGGGAGAAGGAGTAAGAAGAAGGGATGAAACTGCTAATGATCCTATGCATGCCACCTCATATACCACCTCATACTTCAAAACTCATTGGATGGTTCTTCACAGTGCAGATGGACAATGACCCAAAACATACTTTGAAAGCAATGCATGCATTCACTTTCTGAAGGCAAAACACCTCAAGAAAAAGTGAAGTTAAATTGCAGTAAAGTCTTGTCAAAGCATCACCCAGCATCAACTAGGCATTGACTGCAAAACTGCAAAACACAGGAGATGAGGCAGTCAAACCTGACCTGTTGAACAGTTTCCTCAAAAATGTGATACGAGGCAATGTAAAAGGAAATAAAGAGATTTTTATTGTTGGTTAGATCCCCCATGCTTGAGTAATAAATATACTGTACTATCATGACTATATAAATACATTCATATATTATAAGACTTTTGTAACACAATTATAACCATGTTGTTAAATACTTTAAAAATATACTGTAGTTCATGGCATTTAGAAACTGGGCGCATGTGATTATAATTGATTTTTATGGAGGAAGAAATTAAATAGACACCTCAGTCAAAAGTATTAGCTGCAGGTCACCATGGCCTTTAGCAAAAATAGCAATATTGAATTGATATAAAGTAGAGATTGTGCTTTTACATAACTTTCATTACTCATTTTATTCTTCATTTAGACACAGCAATATGAAGAGGAGAAAAGGACACTCAATCGAGAAATCTTCGTACTCAATAATCATTTAATGGAGGCCAAAATCACTATTAAAAAGCTCAGAGAAGACAATGTAAGTCATTTATTATAATTATTTTAATTATTAACTCTGCGCATAAAACTGGTGCAAATGGAGTTTTCACTATAAGAATGCTAACAAAACAGCACTAAACAATGAACATAAACATGAAACATCTTTGTATGGTCCAGAGACTCAATGTATATTTTCAGATTTATTGTTTAAAATCCACATGTCCCCAGTATTCCCAAAACTCACTCAACCACTGTGCAGAAAAGGACACCTGTCAAAGGTTGCTTCTTAACTGGAGGTCATATCAAGTGACAAAGAGCGGATCCACATCTGCTGCATGCAGATGTTCCACTAATGTTCTTCAAGGCTCAGTTTTAAGGCCACTTCTGTTTTCCTTCTATACCCATTTTTTTTGGTGAGATCATATCCTCGCATGGGTTTTCATATCACTGCTATGCTGATGACACTCAACTCATCCTCTCTTTTACACCCTCAGACATTCATGTTTCTGCATGGATTGTATGATGGAGAATGTCTGACAAACATCTCCTCATGAATGGCAGCTCATCAGCTCAAACTAAATCCCAAAAAGACTGAGCTGCTGTACATCCCCAGAGATGTATCCCCATGTCAAGATCTTGTAATCTTTCTGGACAACTCTCAGATCTCACAATCCGTCACTGCACCAACCTTAGGGTGATTGAGGACAACAGACTGTCACGTTCATGCACATTTCTCCTTTATAACATTAGGGGGATCTGGCCATTTCTATCCATAGAGGCCACTCAGGCACTTGTTCAGTTCCTGGTCATTTCAAAACTGGACTACTGCAACACTCTCCTAGCAGTTAAGCCCCTGCACACCATCCTGCCTCTGCAACTGATCCAGAATGGAGCCATATTCTTGAGCACCCCATTGCTGTGCTCCGTCCAC
Source organism: Parauchenoglanis ngamensis (assembly GCA_030014255.1). Lineage (NCBI taxonomy): Eukaryota > Metazoa > Chordata > Actinopteri > Siluriformes > Auchenoglanididae > Parauchenoglanis > Parauchenoglanis ngamensis. The sequence continues at coordinate 1,608,581 of JAQMYM010000012.1, read as the reverse complement.
TGACTTCTTGTAGCTGCCTGCATCAAATTTAAAACATTGATGCTTGTCTACAAAATGAGCCAGTGCCTACCTACCTTAAACTGCTCATTTGGTCCCACCACCTCTCAGCATACAAGGAAGACATGCATCAAGGTTCTTCTCTGTCCTGGCACCCATTTGAGGGATTGAACTTCCCATGTCTGCTCACTGCCTGTCTTAAAACAAAGACTACATACCTACCTTTTCACAAAGCAATTAAAATATTAATTTAAAGAAATATTTTTAAAAAATCATTGTCTTATGTTTTGTTCATATCTTACTAACCTTCCCAAAAGGTTTTTTCAATGGATGTTATTCTTATTTCTTGGCCTAGTGTACCCAATAATCTGACCTTGGTGCTTTACAACTCAGATTCTAAAAAAATTGTGTAAAACATACCAAAAACAAAATACAAGGATTTTTTCAGTCCTTTTTGACTTATATTCAATTGAATACAATATAAGAGACAAGATATTTACTGTTCAGACTGATAAACTTTACTGTTTATTGTAAATATATACTTATTCTAAATTTGATGTTAGCAAAATGTTCCAAAAAAGTTGGGACTGGGGCAACAAAAGACTGGGAAAGTTGTGGAATAGTCAAAAACCACCTGTTTGGAACATTCCACAGGTAAACAGGTTAATTGGTAGCAGCTGATTGTATCATGATTGTGTATGAAAGGACATCATTAACAAGCAAGGATGGGGCAAGGTTCACCAACATACAATTTCTCAACATAGAATTACAAGAAATTTAGGGATTTCACCATCTACAATCCATAAGATCACCAAAAGATTCAGAGAATATTTTGCATGTGAGGGGCAAGGCAGAAAACCAACATTGAATGCCCATGACCTTTGATCCCTCAGGTGGCACCACATTAAAAACCAACACTGTATAAAGGACATTATTGCATGGGCTCAGGAACACATTGATCAACAACATCCAGAAACATTGCTGACTTCTCTAGCACCAAGCTCATCTGAGATGGACTGGAACAAATTGGAAAAGTGTGCTGTGGTCTGACGAGTCCACATTTCAAACTGTTTTCGGAAATCATGGAAGTTGTGTCATGCACGCTAAAGATGAAAAAGACCATCCAGATTGTTACCAGTGCAGATCAAAAGATCAAAAGCCAACATCTGTATGGCAGAGGTATGGGGTTGTGTTAATGCCCATGTCAGGGGTATGGGGTTGTGTTAATGCCCATAGCAGAGGTATGGGGTTGTGTTAATGCCCATGGCAGAGGTATGGGGTTGTGTTAATGCCCATGGCAGAGGTATGGGGTTGTGTTAATGCCCATAGCAGGGGTATGGGGTTGTGTTAATGCCCATAGCAGGGGTATGGGGTTGTGTTAATGCCCATGTCATTGGTAACTTGCATATTTGTGAAGGCACCATTGACAGTGGAAGGTACATACATGTTTTGGAGCCTGTATATGCTGCCATCCAGATGAAGTCTTTTTCAGTGACATCCTTGTTTATTCCTAAGGCCAAGCCACATTCTGCACTTGTTACAACAGCATGACTTCATGGTACAAGTGTGTGGGCACTAGACTTGCCTTCCTGCAGTCAAGACCTGTGTGTGGTGCATTATGAAGCACAAAATACAATGGAGACTCCGGACTGCTGAGCAACTGAATTGTGTATCAAGAAAGAATAAAAAAGGAGGTCACTCCCAAAACTTCAACAGTTAGTGACCTCAGTTTCCAAATGCTTACCAAGTGTTAAAAAAAAGGTAACATGTTGGTAAACATGCCCCTGTCACAACCTTTTTGGAACATGTTGCAGGCATCAAATACAGTATAGTTACATAAAATAATAAAGTTTATCAGTTTGAACATTAAATATCCTGTCTTTGTGTTATATTCAATTGAATATCGATCAAAAATGATTTGAAAATCACTGCATTCTGTTTTTAGTTATGTTTTACACAGTGTCCCAACTTATTTGGAATTGGGGTTGTAAAAAGCAAAGGTCAGTTAATTTAGTACAAATAAAGTCAAGAGAAAACTATGACCATTAAACCTTTCTACTAGGATTAACTATTCATGAGTTTGCATATGTGCATATTTTTATAAGAATCATGAGACCATGGAATGACAAAAGGCTTTTTTAAAAACTCATTAATTCTTGGTCACACTTCACTTTATTGTGTCCTATGCCACCCTTTGAAAAGAAATGCAGCTCACTCTCACTCTAAATAAATACCAAGGGGATTGACAGTAGAGAGACTGTATGAGATAGTGATAATAGTCTGGAGGGTACCATAAGAAAGATTGAGGTCAGAGGCTGGATATGTTGAGTGTAGATTACAGATGTCTAGGGTACAGGGCCCCAGTGGGAATAAAATTTAAGTGACCTAATAACTGTGGAATGGATTCAGCTCAGAGGATAACATTTCATTGTGTAAAGAATTCTGGTCTGCTGTATGTGGTACGTGACTTAGTTTAACTTCAGAGTAGGATTGGAACAATACAAAAGAAAAATAATATATGATACCCCTCTGGCAGCACGGTGGTGCAGCACTGTCACCTCACAGCAAGAAGGGTCTGGATTTGAAAATGCCAGACAACTGGGGCCATTCTGTGTGGAGTTTGCATGTTCTCCCCGTGCCTACGTGGGTTTTCTCCGGATGCTCCGGTTTCCTGCCACAGCCCACAGATTAGGTCAACTGGCTACTGTAAACTGCCCATAAGTGTGAATGTGAGTGTGAATGGTGGTTCATCTCTGTAATAGCCCAGCGATAGATTGGAGACCTGCCAAGGGTGTACCCCGCCTCTTGCCTGAAGTCAGCTGGGATTGGCTCCAGCTTCCCTATGACCAGGGTTCACAATGTTGGTCAGTTGGCTGGAGTGAGATTTTCAATTTGAGACATCATGTCTCCCTACACATGCATGCAGTATGCATGCACACTTATTTGCATGTAACTTTTCTTACTTTTGTTCTCACCAGTCACATTTTTTCCACATTTTTTATTTTCTTTTAAAAATGTATTCTCTGGTTTATCCCCTAACCCTTCTTTAAAGTAGCCAAGCTAGCTAGGTTATGGCAAGATAGCTAATGTTAAACCTGCTTAAAAGTCATGCTTTGCTATCCAAATAAATTAATAAAATGGATTTATGAGGCAACAGTGTGAAACACAGTTGAATGTCACCACTGTTACGTTACACAATTAGAATGATTAGGCCATTTGCTTGCCTTATCGTCCAATTTTTTCAACAGCACAACTCTGTTCAATCGGCTCAGTCCAGCTTGCTTTGAACTTCTCTGATCGTTCCACACACAATTGATGTAATGGACAAAAAGATTTTCAGCAAATCAACAATCAGAGAAAACTGCATTGAAAATGTTGTAAAATACTAGACAGACATTTCCTGAGTCAATGCAGTCGGTCTAGTAAGAACCCTCCTACAGTCAAGGCTTGTTTCCTGTCCTTCAGAAATAATATTCTCTGGTATATCCCGCCTCTCGCCCCGAGGTCTGCTGAGATTGGCTCCAGCTTCCCCTGTGACCCAGACGGATAAAGCGGTATAGATAATGGATGGATGGATGGATAAAACACAAATATTGACACTTAGAGCAATTAATTGCAGAAAATGACAACTGGGCAAAATAACATAAAAGTGTTTTCAGACCTTGAATAATGCATAGAAATCAAGATCATATTCAATTTTAAACAAAACAATACTAATGTTTGAACTTAGGAAGAGTTCAGAAATTTAACCATGGAGTTGATGCATCTTGGCATGCTTTCTACCAGTCTTTCATGTTGCTCTAAGGCTATTCCACTCCTGGCAAAAAAATTCTATCAACTCCGCTTGTTTGATGGCTTGTGACCATCCATCTTCCTCTTGATCACATTCCTGAGATTTTCAGTGGGGTTCAGGTCTGGAGATTGGGCATGACAGGGACTTTATCTTGTGGGCTTCCATCCAAACCTTGGAAAGCATGAAGCATTGTCCTGCAAAAAAAAATCCACTGAGGATTAACCAATCCAGTTAGGGAACATTTTCAGAGCAGAAGGTAGTTTTGTAGTTGCGAGTTATGTGCATTTCTGCAAATGTTAGGGATGTTCAGTTATGCTTCAGTTATGCCTTGTTTCTTCCTCCTTGTCAGAAGTTTTCTTCCAGGATAACCTTTTACATGGCTAGCTTCATGCATCCTTCACAAACAAAAATCTGCCCCATTCCAGCCTTGCTGAAGCACCCTAGATGATCACTGATCCTCCAACAAATTTCACAGTGGGTGTGAGATGCTGTGGCTTGTAGGCCTCGCCTGGTCCCCATCTAACAATTAGATGACCAGGTGATGGGAAAAGCTGAAAATTGGACTCATCAGAGAAGATGACCTTACTCCAGTCCTCTATGGTTCAATCCTTATGGTCATTAGCAAACCTCAGCTTGGTTGTTCTTTGCTGGATAAAGGACTTTTTTCTAGCTTTGCATGACTTCAACCCCACCCAGAAGGGCCTGTTTCAAACAGCCCTTGCCATACACTTAATCCTAGCTGAGATTTGCCATTAGGTCACTTGATGTCATCCTATAGTAGTTGAGTGACATTTAAAGGAGTTGATGATCATCCCAGTCAGTGGAGGGTTGTTTTTGCCCTCTTGCCAGTCTGTCCTCAATGTCTGCTGCTTGACCTTGTTCTTGCGAACTGTTGTCTTTGAAATTTTGAGTATGGAAGCACTCACTGTATCCCTCTGCCAATAAATCCAGAATTGAATTCTTTTTCTCACTCAAAACTTTTCATTTTAACTCTTTTCCTATGATGAATAGATACTTTTGTATTCCAATTAAATTTAAGGTACTACTAGCACTGTTTCTGCCACCCAAACTGGTCTTATTGCAAGAGACTTGTGATGAGCACAGCAGTGGTTTTTGTACTTTTCCCCATTAAATAAGATTTGGTTCAGGTAATCAGTACCTCACTAAGTAAAAT
>JAQMYM010000012.1:1577455-1593496 GCA_030014255.1 Parauchenoglanis ngamensis | reverse complement strand
AATACTAGGGTCAGGTTTAAAGTGCAAGACTGTTCATGGTGATTCGTTTCGAGTCCTATGCCATTGTAGCAGAACCGATCATGTCAACAGCAGCCCAATGGCATCATCACAGTACTAAGAGTATGTTGAGGCAGTTTATATGGTGCCATATTTGCTTATATTTGTCATATAAGAATCACTGAATTATCCAGTTAACCCTTGAAGAAGCCATTTTTCTCAGCGTGTACCTGGTACTGGGTAGCACGGCGGTGCAGTGGTTAGAACTGTCACTTTACAGCCAGGAGGTTCTGGGTCAAAAATCAGTCCTGTAGTTACGTCTGAGTTCTGAATAACGATGTGTGGGATTTTAGTATTAAATCCTCTTAAAGCACACTTAATATGATCCTTAGGGTATTTAATAATGTGGCAACTCTGTGTGCATGCATGTTTGAGTTTTGGAGCAAGTGCTAGCGCTCAGAAATGTCATTAACGCTAGTCTACTTTCCCCCTGTAGTGGCTGACATATGGATACGGCCTGGTCGTATACAGTGTAGTTCAGGTGTGCTTTTGTTTACAGAGTATCTTGCAATCAGTCCGCGCAAAGGATCCCAAAAACCCCCAGTTATCCAGATGAACCCCTGAAGAACCTTTGAAGAACCTTTTTTCTAATAAGGTACCAAAGACCAATTGTAAACTGTAAACACAAAAGGTTCTAGGTATTACGAAAGTGAAGTTTCTACTTTTCATCTTCCCAGTTAATACATACACCATTCTTGAAGCTTTGATTGGATGATTGAGGGTTTGTTTGGGGTGGAAAAAAGTTCTGGAAGACTTCATTGGACAGCAAGGAATCATATCAGCACTTTTTGCTGTGTAGGACAAAAAAGGTACAGCATTTGCAAAATCCTTTCATTTCCTCGCGGTGATTTATTTTTCTTTCTCTTTTACTTTCCGTTGTCATAAACTGGAGGTTGTTATATACAAAGGCCCTATCACAGCACGATAGCACCTTCTAGCATTTTCTCTAATCCAGGATGATGCGCCGGGAACCACAAAAATTCCTGTCATCTATAGGACGTACTGCTGATATGAGGCAATTCATCATATCGTTAATGTAATGTATTCTATATCACTATGGAAAAAAATAGAATAGTGTTTCTAGCTATAGAACATTCGCACAATGAATGATAATCATTTTTATACAGGATATCAGATCCACTTTTTATTCCAGGACTTAAATTTCATAATAAACGTCTTAGGATTATTTTGGAGGTTTAACTTTGGAACTGAGCACAACAGCACCACCTAAATCCACTGAATGGTATAGAGAACTGAGAAGTGAGGCTGGGGCTGATTTCTTTCCAGCCCAGACTGTAGATTCATGCAGTATCAGTGGGCAGGTTTCCATTAACCTGCTTAATGCACAATAAGAAATTGTGAACTAAAATATGTGTATTGGACCCGTGAATTTAAAAAGAACTCTCAAATATCGCGAAAAATGTATTCGCTCGCATGAGGTTGTTTTTTAGATGATTTGATGAAGCAGTATTTTGCAAAATCGAAACGGACACATTTTTCGCATTTAAGTCACATGACATGACGAGCAAATGGAAACGCTTCCAATGCTGAAAAAAGCACACTAAGCGCTATCACAAGAGGACAAAACAGTTCAGTATCACAAGAGGACAAAAAAAAACACAGCTTTAAATGCATAATGTCACTTAGACTGAGATTACGAACATGAAATACTGCAGGTGTAATGAACATGAATGACGTGGAGTGTTTATCTATCATCCTTTTTTCCTCCAAAATGCCTTAGATGGAGTAACTGAAAGTAGATATGATTCATTTCTCAACATTAGCGGTTTCATTGCCGAGTCACTGATAGATATTAGATTTAATTTCACACAAAGAACCAACTGAAGAACCCTTAAGGGCTTTAGAGCTAACATTTTGATAGACTGTCCCCGGCATCAGGTGAAAAAAATGGCTCATGGCCTTAAATTGATTGTGGGAGAAATCAGAGAAAATTAGATTCTGTGCAACTCCCACACTTCGATTTTTATGCCGACTGTCGACTCTGATTATGTCGAAAATCTGCAGACTAGGACCAACCGGTACAGCCTGAATGTGTATCTGGGCCACGGCCTGGATGAAAACTTGTGCAAGCTCATCTTAAAGGAGTGTAAGGTTTAAGGGAGGGTTAGGGTTTAATATTATATAACTAAATCAATACACGGGTCAGTTCATAGTGCCTCATCGGCATGACAAAATGGGCAAAAAGTGTCTAGCAATATGAAGGTCAACTCTATAATTATTGGCACCCTTCATGAAAAATTACACCATAATCTATATTAGTAAGAGTTTGAGATCAAGCATATGGGAGTCCAGGCTTCCCCACCCAAAAAAAAAAAATACTTGCTTCAAAAATATTGGCACCCAATCAGAGATTTTTGTGGGGGTGTGTGTGTGTGTTCTGGGATGATATAGTTTTGTATATGCAGTATGTTTGGTCATTATTTTTTGTTAAAATCTCCATTTTACAGTCAAGGCTTAGTCTCCTGGCAGAGGCAACCAGTGTTTAGAATTCCTGATGATTAGTCTTTAAAAGAGAATAATAAATACCTAAAAGATACCTGAAAGCATAAATTATCCACCATACCAGTAATACAAATTGGGATTTGTGGGAAAACAGGATTTTTTTTAATTTATGGTTATTTTTCCAGTTTTAAAAGAACACACCACAGAAATTCTTTTCTCTTGAAAAGAGCCAATAATTCTGGAGGTTTCAGAGATCTAAAAATGGTTCAGTTCATGCATGTGTGTGTGTGTGTGTGTTTAAAACATTGTGTCTGGAGTCCTCCATGTCGATCAGAACGTCCCCTGAGGCACGTTTAAACAAAGAGCAGAGCAGAAGGTGAAGCTGATTGGCTGCAGACTGTCATATGTGGGATGAAAAATAGATTTTTATCGACCTGCTTCTTTCAGCGAGCAACTTAACGCTGTGTGTTCATTCTGCAGGTTTTATTTCATACACACATCTTCATTCAAGCCCCAGAGAACACAGAGCTCATTCATATTCTGGGTTTTTAGGATTAAACCCGAATGATTTGTGTGTACACATGCACACACACACACACACACCTGTGACCGAGAGAGCCAATTAGCCTAGATATCTTAATCCTGACTCCTGATGGTTAGCAAGCAGGAGCATAGCGGTGTGTATGCAGAATCACTCACACAGTGAGAGCGCGATGGCCCAGAAAGCTACGCTTCAGCTAGCATGGTGTGTGTATGTGCGTGTGTGTGTGTGTGTGTGTGTGTGTGTGCGGATGGGTGAGAGATCGAGAGAGATTGATCTTCAGAGGACAGATGAGGCGAGGAGGGGTGTGAGTGTGAACGAGCTAATTTTCACTCCTTTTTTGTCTTCAGCTGTACATTTATAATACACACACATACACACACACACACACACAGAGCTGAGAGAAGAGCACTTATAACACTTATAATGCCATGATATTCACAAACATAATTTCCTCTCTTTATATATTATCAATTCTGACAATAATAAAAATGATTTTACTGTTTTTCAGGTTTATTGAAACTTACTTTAAGTAGAAACTTAGTTTACTAGTGAAACTGAATTAAAATGAATTAAATACAAATTAAAATAATGTCTAATTAAAATGAAGATCCAAAAATGTTTTTAAAAGATTGGTGCATATACCAGCTTTCCTACGTGTACACTGTAGCTCAGTATGTTTTACAGCATGTACAACACCAAATCAATGCAGGACATCAAGAGAATGAAAAAGCAGATCAAATCAAATGAACTAAGCAAAGAAAGACGGCAAAAACCAAGCGATTAAATGAAAAGCCGTGTTTATTAGGAAGTTAAAGCAAAAATACTGATTAAGAGTAAATTAAATAAATGCATACTTTATAAAGTGTAGTAATAAAATAAAAGTCAATTCCAAAAAGTAAAATAAATGAAGAAAATATGCATTGTCTAGACTTGGTTATAATAATAATAATAATAATAATAATAATAATAATAATAATGACTTGCTTTTGCCGCAGCTTTCTGTAGCCGAGAGCCAAGGAAGAAAAATTAGCCATGCTCTCTGGGTGGGCGGGGCTTATGCCTTCTCTCTGTGTCAATCACAGCACCATCAGCCAATCATAGGCATCTGTGAGCATGAGGAGGAAAACAATAAGAGAAACTGTTATCTTTGTATCGTTTTGTTCCCCAAAAGTATATGTGCCAAAAGTATTGACATCCCATAAGTCATATTTTAAATAAACATAAACAAATTGTCTTTCATGCACATATTATTTACATTTTCCTGTTTCTTTGGAGTATCCGATTGCAGCCATTTAAAACATTTCATTGCCATGGAGAAACAACAAAGAGCGAATGAGACGGATGTTGATCTGCAGAAACGGATATAACAAACTACAGGTGCCGTTATCCAGCACAATTATCGCCATAAGGAAATGCATGATGCAGTCAGAAAACTGCTAGGAATTGAATTTTTGTGTTTAAATGAAATACTGCAGTTTTTAGTTTAAACTCAAAACATTCCCTTATGTAGCATGTGTTATTTTTTTATTGATATGTTTCATGAAGGGCGCCAATAATTCTGTAAGGCACTGTACTGCTATCGCTATAATATTTAACTGTAAGCATGTCATATCATCGCAGCTTCCTCTGGTGTCAGTAATTATACCCCGGCTTCATTTCACTGCACATGACAACACTTTGTAGTGAAACGTCAGATCTTTAATAACGGGTGTCTGGAGCCGAGTTTCATCGCCGGCGCTGACGTTTCTCTTTTCTGTCAGTGACAAAGTGTGAAAACAGACTTTTGCAGAAAAGAAACTTATCTCGTGTGTCTCCTTCTTCTTCTGTTTCCAGGCAGCAAGACCAAAGACAGCGTGGCCACGGGTGAGCTCATTCTCTTTACCTCCTAAATAATAAACACTTGAACTCAGGATTAAATTGCTTTGGCGTGCGGCCACCTCGCAGCACCGAGCCAGCGACAGGTGTAAACGGCCATAAGTGTAAAGTTTGGGTGCCGTTGGAGCAGGATTAAATTATAAACGTTATTACAGCATCACAGCTGCAGCTCGCTTATTCAGCAAGACTCATTACTCATTTATTATCATTTATTCATTTACTTACTTTAGTCATTTATTATTTTTATTATTAATAAATGTAAATATATATTTGTTGCTCGCTTCTGTTGGTTTGTTTGCATTTATTATAGTTTATTGTTTATTTTATTATTAATTCATTCATTTGGTTGGTTGTTCTTATTACTAGTCTTTTTTATTTACTTGATTGCTTGTTCAATTTTTTTTTTTCCTAATTTGTTCATGATTCTACTCTTAATTCTTTTCATTTCTTTTATTTTTATTTATTTAAAATTTATAATTAAATAAATATAGTATTTGTCTTTGTTTGTTTATTTATTATTATTTATTTGTTCATTTATTCATTTATTTCTGCTTATTTGGGGATTTTTTTTAAAATAATCATTTATGTATTCATTTATTTGAATGGTTGTTATTTATTGTTATTATTATTAACTATTTTTATTTATAATTACTAATTGTTTTATTTATTTATTTAAAAAGTAAATAAAAATAAGAGGATTTTTTTAAATAATTTAAGCTGTAGCCAGAGCGTGAAGACTGAACGCGAACTGAATGTGATTGGATCCCGAGGTTTTCGCTCCATCACTAGTCTCAGACCAGGTGATCAGATTCAGGGCTGAAGCTGAGTGTTTTCTCCTGCAGTGGCTGAGAAGACGAAGGAGCAGGCGTCTCAGCTCGGGGGCGTCGTCCTCTCCGGCGCCGGAAACATCGCCGCTGCCACCGGCCTCATGAAGAAGGACGAGTTTCCCTCCGACATGAACGTACGTTCAGTGCATCTCCGTTCCTGTCCCGTGGGTTTTATAGATTAGAGTCATCTCGACACGTCTTCTGACGTACTGATCTTCGTCACGAAGTCATCACTGATGCAGACGTAGATTAAGGGTTAAGGTTTTTTTTCCCACAAGGTCACTAAGAAAACCCAAGCAGTGATTCTCTACCTCCGTCTCTCTTTCATCTCCCTGCCTGTTTGTCTTCCTCTCCATCTCCCTCTCTGTCGTTCTCTTGCCCTAGATTCAGATCCCTCCCTTATTCCTGTCTTCCTTTTTTCTTCCTCTCTTTAATCCACTTTTCTCTCGTTATCTCTCATCTGTCTCAGTCTCACTTCCCCTGTCTCTTCCTTTCTTTTCACCCTCATCTCTGTTTTTACTTTTTATTTCTCTCTCTATCTCAGTTTGTTTCATTCGGTATCTCCCGTTCCCTCCCTCATTATTTCACTATCCGTTTATCAGTCTCTGCCTTCTCCCTCTATCAGCCTCTGCCTCTCTTTCCATTCTATTTTTATCCTCCACTCCTCAATTTCTTTATCACCCTCTTTCATTCCTTCCACCTTCTGCCTCTCTCATTTTCTTTCTCCCTCCATCTGCCTGTCACCCTCCCTCGTTTCCTTTCTCCATCTCTTTCCAAATGTTACCTCCTTCTTTCTGCTTCTCTCCCACTCCCTCTTTGCCACCTTCCCTCATCTCTCTCTCTGTCTCTCTCTCGCTCTCGCTCTCTGTCCCACCCACCGTCTGCCCTTCCTCCACCCCTCCCTCTGGTCACATGACCTTGTTGAAGGTCATGAAGCTCCGTCAGTGTGTTTGCTCATTACTCAGGTGTCTCTTCTCCATGACGGCAGTTTAATATCAACACAAACCATTGAGCCTTTAACACTGATGTGTGTGTGTTTGATGATGTAAGCAGGTACGTAAGATTCACAGACTTTCTGTGGGAGTTTCCCCCCTCACACATCCCTATAGGCCTGATCGTAATTTAGCATTCTCATAATTCAATGAGAAAAATAAGGGTAAGCTGATTGTAAGGCTGATGGCCATGTTTTCATTATTAGAAATAGCTATTTGTATATACTGTATGTATAGCCCCGCCCCTGTGAATGGCCACAACCTTTGCACATCTTAATCTTGAAGATATGTTTTAACATTTGTACGAATCCATACCTTTATTCATGAGCTACAGTTAGTAATGATCTGAGTAATGATTTGCGTATGGCGGCCATGTTGTTTACAAATATGTCCGTGTATGTGAGGAGTTTCAGGTTCTAATGAGTATTTTGCCACCAATTTTGTGAAGATGTGGCAAGAATCCACAGACTAGGTCTCACATATTATGCAAATTAGCTCAAAACATAAGTGGGCGGAGCTCGATGGTGGTTCGTGAGGCTTTTTTGTTTGGTCAGAAGGACACAGGAAAGAAAAAAACTTCGATGGTATGAGTAACAGGCCAAAATATAATATACTGCACTGTAGCGCCACCATCAGGCTGACCAGGCCCATCTCGCTTGTAATGTGTACATGTGGAGAAAGTATTACCTCCTGATCAAGTTTTATGTCTCGATGACTTATGGTCTGCAAAATTCATTTCATAGTAGAAGAAGAAGAACAAATACCTTTAGTGAAACTGTATGAACCACACATCCTCCATGCCTGAGTCCCTAATAATCAAAACAAACAAGTATTAAGATTTTGATCAAGTATTAGACATTCATAGTTGAAATCCAATAGATTATAATGTAGTTTAGGTTCTGTAGTTTAGGTTTAGGCTTGCATAAGTATTCACCCCCTCAAACCTTTTCACATTTTGTAAAGTTTCAACCTGGGAATGTTATGGCCTTTTATATCATGAGTCTGTGCAAATTAGCCAGTAATATTGATGTGGGAGATTAAAATCAATATAGTATGCGAATATATTTGGTTGCAATTCAGTTGTGAGTTGTAATTGAATAAATATTCACACCCGTTAGCTAAATTAGTTCTGGCTTTGCCCTTGATGCTGCATAATTAGTCGACGTGTGTTTAATAGAAAAGTTCAACAGGGGGCAAGTGCTTATGTAAGGCGCTCTAAGTGTAGTAGAGTGTATTTTTGGACTGTATAAAGGCAATTTGTGCCGACTCAGAGTGTGGAAGAGTGTTTAATTGCTTATTTACTCTATGAGGTGTGTATAATGGGGTTGTAATGTCGGGTAGTTGGAGAGTGTGACTGAACATGCCGTGTTGGGATTTTGGGATTACATGCTGTTGGAACTTGGCCTAGTTGGCTGGGATTAACACCGTTTAAAAATACCCCACCTGCCCACTGAGACACGACAACATCTCAATTTATACAGTATATTTTGTATGTATGAAAGTATGAAAGTATGTATGTATGTGACCAGCACAAAAGAAAAGATTTTAACGTCACTGACAAAACACATGAAATTAAATGATTATAAACATATTAAATGATTAATCACTCAGATCACTAATATGTTTTGCAACACAATCTTCCATAATGCCGCAAAGACGCCGGGTTCCATCATTTCTATCTAAAACTAGTCCGAATTTGCTCAGATGGATCAGATGAATTTTTTTCATGTGAATCGATCGTCACTAAGCCACGCCCATTTCACTCTTTGCATCTAGGTCATGTATCTGGATTTCATTTCAGGGTTTTTTTTTGCACCTGATTGATTGAAATAAAACACCACACACTTTCAGATTATGCTTATGAGTTATTAATGATCTTGAGTCTCAGAACCTGGGATCTAACAGGCTTTCTGAAGAACATCTTTCGATCATTTGATCTTCTGATCAAAACAAACATGGCAGAGGAAAACTGGTTTTCAGTCTATTAGGCAAGACGTCAAAATTTCCCTCAAGACATTCCCCCTAGACACTACAGGATGTTGATGAGGTACATGTTTAATATTTAGTTTTTTACATCAGAGAGGCCACGGCTGGACCGTGAGTAGATAAACTGGGGAAGAACCGGGACATCTTTGGAATCGGCCTCATAATCATCCACATCATCGTCCGTAGTCCAGGGATTAATTGGCTACAACAGGACACAATAAAGCAGTAAATGCTTAAAGTAAATGTGCGCAGCAAGGCCTTCGTTAATAATTTATTTTGTACATAAATAACATTAAATTGCTTTTATAAAGAGCGAGTAGTCGAGGCACTTAATCAGCTCTCGGAGGCCTCCTCTGATTCAGATTATATTAGCTTGGAATTTGGGTTAAATTTCAGTCCTTACTACTTTTGGATCAAATTGATACAGAAGTCTGCATGCTAAACTAGCTAGTTAGCTAACTAGGTTAATGATTGTGATGAGAAATGTTTTGGTTGTAATATTAATATATTTTGAAAGGGATTTTCAATTATATTACTGAGGAAATGGTGCAAAGTGAGTGGCAGATGTAAAAATCCCACTAAAATCATGTGTAACTGACAATCGTTGGCTAGACTTATTGGCAGTTAGCTAACCTGCACAAATAGGAAAAAGCAGAAGCAAGAAAACTGGAATCACAACCTAAAGATATAGTTTAATAATTTATATAAGACAGTGAAAATGAGGAAAAGGTGCACTCAACTGTTAATAAGAACAGGAAGTTATACCCATATAAGGAAAGTGGACTGCCTAAAGGGTCCAAACAGTGTGTGGGACGTGAAAGGGGTCAGAACAAAGGTGACAGAAATGAAAACAAACTGAACATAACAACCTGAACTGTACTGTAGTAGATAATGTCTTCGTTAAATGTATCCTCTAAAACAATGTTTCCCAAATATTATTTTTTAAGTTTTTAATTTTCTATTTTGCAATAAAGTTTAAAAATATCATAAAATACTTATGATTAAATAGTAGTTTTTTTTAAATAATCAGAACAAAAAAAAAGCCATGGGATTTAAATTGTGTTATACTTTATATATCTCTTCATTGGAAATCATAAAGAAGTACTTCATGATCGGCAGGGAAGAGATAAAATGTTCATAATTTTAGAAATGGCTGCTCTGAAAATGTGTACATGTTTTTTTAAAAAGTACAAATCCAATGCTTTGTTCCACTTTCTCTAATGGCTTCTCTAATGTTTCCTTTCTGTGCGTGTGTGCGCGTGTGTGCGTATGCGTGTGTGTGTGTGTGTGTGTGTGTGCGCAGACTGAGGAGTTTGGTCAGGAGGCCACTGAGGAGCAGATGGGGGAGGGAATGGTGGATCCAGAGGGAGAAGCGTACGATGAGAATCAGCAGGTAGAACATAATAAACACACACACACACACACACACACACAAAACACTGGTGAGGACAGACATGAAAAGGGCAAAGGATTCATATTCTGACTTATGCAACCTACACAATGTCAAGGGTCATGACTTGACTAGCTTAGAAAAAGAATGTGTAAAAAATATACTGCGCCAACGTTGCTAATTAATTAAAACTGGTAGTTCAGAAGCCAAAGGAATATTAAAATCAAATCCATGCGTTCTCTTTATTCTTTGCTTTGTTTTAAAAGAGAGCTGCTGTTTTACTGTAACGAGGTGAAGTGACGAGGTTGATGAATCGAAGTGGGCAGAGCATGAAACACAAACATGTTTAACAGGGTCTGATTATCCAACTGTGAATTTAATTAGTGGGGTGGTGAGAGCTCTTTTTATGCTTTCACTCTGTAGTTTTGCTCTTTCTTTCTTTCTTTCTTTTCCAAGACATCTCTCTTTCTTAAGTCCCTCTCTATTTTTCTGTCTCTCTCTCTCTCTCTCTCTCTGTATTCCTGCCCTCGCATCCCTTTCTCTCCATCATTACCTCACCGCCATGCTGCTTGGGCGTGCCTGTGAGGCCAAAATGCCAGATGGATTGTGGGTATTTGTAGACAGATACACTTCCCCCACACACACACACACAATTCCCTCCTATAAAATGGATTCTGCCTGTAGCTTGTGATCATGTGACCACTGACATGTTTGCTGTCAGAGAAGGCCGCTGTCACATGACGCTCTCTTTTTTTGCCTTTTTACTCCATTCTGTAACATTACTAGCAGAACACAGAAATGGCGTCCTGGTTCATCTGAAGGCTCATCCTGCCCCCTGCTGCAGGAACGAAGTAAAATACACTCCGATATAATGAAATGTGTAAAACCACTGGAGTGGAGCAGAATGATAATCATGCAACCTGCTACATCACAGCTTCACATTTTCACATTAAATCTGACAGAACAGCAGTGATGTGAGGCTTTAATTATTCAGCGAGGACAACTGCTGAAATATTTATTATTAAAGTAAATTTGTTAAGATGATCGCTCATCTTTGTGATTAACATTTTTTTCTTCTTTCTTATAAAAATAACATCTTAACATCTGATGCCATAATGTCTACCACTATAGCGTACCATTAACATGCTATTTCTTTAATAATAATATTTACCAGATCTCCTTTACGCTGCAGCGCTTTTGAATACTCGATTCTGATTGGTCAGAAGGTGTTGATTAGTAGTGGTGCTTCAAATGTGCTCGTTTTAATACTTCATCGCTCAGGAACTTGTAGAGCAAACGCTAATGTGTTAATCTAAGTGTTGTTATTTAACAAAGAAAAACACAATTGTAGATATAATATAATATACTATAATATAATATACACACACTATGTAAATATAATGAGGGTTTCTGTAGGATAAATTGTATTTAACATGTAAGGAACGAGGCTTTAGTGTTGGCGCAGACAGGACAGATGCCCTCTGCACTTTCACAGTAACAAGAAAGAAAATGTGAGACCGTTTTAGCGTTAAATAAAAAGCCAACTCAAAGAAGAAGATCCCAGAGATTTGTAGTGTTTTTATTAGAAAATGGTGCTCACAATGTCTAAAAAAATACACTCACCAAGGTAGAAGAGAAGAGATGACGACTTGAGATCAGATCAGATCAGATGAGATCAGATCCCCAGCTATAGAGGACAGGTTTCCTGTTGCTTTGATCATAGATCAAGACCGTTCCAGACAATGTACATGTGCTCCAGCATGTGTATGGGGAGTGTAGAAGAAAAGGAAAGATGTTGTCTGATAGCTGTATTTTTGTAAATACTGTGTAATTAGTCACGTCCTGACTTTGTTGGACGGTATTAACATGAGTGCATGGAAATCCAGGTGATTCTTACTGTTGCCAGTTATACAGAGGTCCTAGAAGCACAGTTTCATATGGAACTAACGTTTATAGCTGCTATAATATAAGTGATGGGCAGGACAAACTCATTCCTCAGATCTTCCACAACATTAAATGTAAGTATAAAAGGATAAAAACGTATAAGGTGTTGTTCTTTGATAGATCCAAAAGCAGAATAAAACACTTTGGTATTTATAGGAAACGATGCGAACAGGCAACATCATACAACTCTAACTTCATTGTTGGGTTGTTTTTCATAACAGCACACTCCATCATATTTCATTCCTTTCATCTAACATTATACTGTCTGTTTACAGTTTGTCCTAGGATACAGTAGGTTACACTGTGACTATAGGTTGTATAGATCTAATTCATAGTTACTCTTATTTGTTAACCAGAATTAATCTTTAATAAATGATTATGATAATTTGTGATTAATAACCAATGTTCACAGCAGAATGTGCTATCTAATGCTGGACTAAAAGTCCAGACAGATGATTGGCATTAACGATCAGCCACAACGTTAAAACCACTGACAGGTGAAGTGAATAACACTGATTATCTTGTTGCAGTGGCACCTGTCAAGGGGTGGGATATATTAGACAGCAAGTGAACAGTCAGTTCTCAAAGTCGATGTGTTGGAAGCAGGAACAATGTGCCGATGTGCAATTGTGAACAATTGTGATGGCTAGACAACTGGGTCAGAGTATCTCCAACACACCAGGTCTTGTGGGGTGTTCACGGAATGCAGTGGTTAGTACTTATCAAAACTGATCCAAGGAAGGACAACTTGTGAGCCGGCGACAGGGTCTTGGGCACGCGAGGCTCATTAATATGCGTGGGGAGCGAAGGCTAGCCCCACAGAAGAGCAGAGTGGGCAGAGTGTCCATGCTGATGCCTGTCCACTGCTGAAAGCACCTACAATGCGCATCTGAGCATCAGAACTGGACAAAGAAGCAATGAAAGAAGGCGGCCTGATGTGATTAATCATGTTTCTTTTATATCATAAGGATGGCCAGGTGGGTGCATGTCACTTACCTGGGGAAGAGATGGCAAAAGGATGCACTATGGCAAATAGCTGGCAGAGAGAGTGTGATGCTCTGAGCAATGTTCTGCTGAGAAAGCTTGGGTCCTATCAATCATGTAGATGTTACTGTGACATGTAACACCTACCTAAACATTGTTGCAGACCAAGACCACCCCTTCAAGGCAACTGTATTCCCCAATATCAGTGGCCTCTATCAGCAGATAATGCACTCTACCTCACTGCGAAAATCGTTCTCATGCCTCCAAATTCCCCAGATCTCAATCTGATCGAGCCTCAGTGGGATGTGCTGGACAAACAAGTCTGATCCGTGGAGGCTCCACCTCACGGTTTACAGGACTTAAAGGATCTGCTGCTAACGTCTTGGTGCCAGATACCACAGCACACCTTCAGCGGTCTTGTGTGAGAGTTGTTTTGGTGACACAAGGGGGACCTACATAACATTAGGCAGGTGGTTTTAATGTTCTGGCTGATTGGTGTACATTAAAACCTCAGGGCGTGTTAAAGTGATAGCACAGCACATCATAGAACCATCATTGAAAGAACCAATCTGATGAAACCCAAATTTAAGGAAAATGAACTTATCTCAGTAATACACATTAACAGCAAATCTCTGAATCAGTAACTTCAGCACTGTAGGTGTTCAAATCATGCTCAGGCGCCTGGTGATATTGTTATTGAGTTTCTGTTGGAAGCTATAAACAGTATGATTAGGTAATATGGAGTTAATTTTATGGACACACAACCCTCAAAATCGTAGTTTTATTTTATGAGTGTGTGCCTTCCTAGGTTGTAATGTCGCACACTAATAAGCTCATACAGTAAGTTACATGAAGTACATGCTATATTTCAGTGACTCCTTCATACATCGAAAATAGTCACTAATTAGCTAAAGATTAGAATTTTTTTGTTAAATGTTGTCATGGCCTGAACTTCATGCTTTCATATTTTGGATTTATTCATTTTGTACATAATTCTTGATCAGGATTTCTTCTCTTTCCTGTCAGGAGCAGAACCAGGACTACGAACCTGAAGCATAAAGCGACCATTCCAACTTCAACGTCAACCAGCAGCACAATAATGTTTCTATCAATAAGAAGGACAAATGCTGAACTCATCCCAATAAACAAAACAAAACGAAAAAAAAAAACAGTTATTCCTGCTGAAACATGTTCTTCCTATCAGATCTCTCTATAAATATATAAATATAAATAAATATAAATATACTTTTATTATGATCTATTGTAAATGTCCTGTAGCGTGGTGAGTATAGTTTTCTTTATTGACTGCAGGGCGAAGCCTTGTCTCGTTTCCTTGATTCCCTCCCAATGAAACGTGACCCACTCGCCCTTTGTGGCTCTTTGTGCCTGTGTATGTGTGTTTCTATTTGTGTAATAGATGTTTCTGATCTTCCAATGCCATATTGGGGGTGAACAAAAACCATATATATATATTTGGGTATACATATAAATAAATATATATTATGTAGAGTTGTGTATGATGCCTGTATGTGGGTATTTATTTTCTTTTTCATTTAATATCAAAGCAAGTTGTTATTTTAAAGTTTTTCAAGTAAGAGTTTTATACATTGTAACTTTATAGTTGCTTGTGATATCATTCCAGTGAATTCTCTGTTTTAAACAAAATGGGCAGTTTGTATCTGTTTGTGTGTTTGTGAGCGTGCGTTTGTGTACCGAAGATTTTGAAGTCAGTGTAAAAGTGTCTTGAAAACGTTCATGGATGTTGGAATAGTGCTTGACAATGCTGGAAATGTCGATATGTGTCACGCAAGACAAGCAAATGCTCTGTAAATAAATAAATAAAAAGAAAAAAAAAGTCATAAGGTTATTTTAAGACTGGTTTGTACAGTTTGCCATAAAACTAGCACGCCACCACCACCAGTTTGTTTTCTGTGGACAGATCCAATGTATTAAATGTTTAATAATTCAATGTTGAATAGACTGCCGGAATAGAACATTGTGAAGTTGGCGCTCCATGTGACGTGAATTTGAATACAAATATTTCAATTCATTAGTACAAAATAAATATTGGTTCTCAAACAGTTTGAGAAATTAACCGTTAAATCTTTTCATGATGTGACTCCGAACATGTCTGATTCAATACATTTAATGGATAATTTATCTAAAACTGTTTGAGCGCAAATACATTGTATTCACATATATACATTGAATTGTATACATTGTATTCATTTTGCATACACAAGCGAATCACAAAGGAATCAAAATACTTTTATTTACATTCCCATCATAAGGAGTGCCAATTTCACAGAGGTCCTGTATAGTTACTGAAACCCTTATTACAGCCCGGATAGTGCGGACCTCCTCTGAAGCCCCTGTAGCATGTAGCAAATGGTGTCGTGAGCAAGTGGTGGAAGTAAGTGTGTCAAACACACAGCCCAGGGTTCAAGACCAACTTGATAAAGGTTCTAATCTGGCCCAGCAAGTGAATTTACATTCTGTGTTCTAAGATAAAATTGTCTTGGAGACTGTAATTGAATTGAAAGATTTTTTTAAAAAGCAGTTCTTGTTTTTTCCACTAGGGGGCAATAATCTCAGAACTGTAAAACTCAGCTACTGAGATAATTGTTCATTAGCAAGATAAATATTTAAAATATAAAAAAATAATAATAAAATTTCGGTTGCAGGCTATAATGTTAGAAAATGTGGAAGGGTTTATGGGGTAAATACTTATGCAATATATATTTTTTTAGTAATGAATTCATGTCTGTCTATCTGGTCTGTATGTGATATATGTTCAGTGTTTTTGTGTATTCAGAATGTATCAATGAACACATTTGCGACAATCCATTACAGTCACATGGGTCAATATGTCACAACCAACAAACATATACATATTTAATACTCCAGAATGTTCATCTATGTATATATATATATATATATATATATATATATATATATATGAACATGAATATCTATGCT
>JAQMYM010000012.1:1562731-1577355 GCA_030014255.1 Parauchenoglanis ngamensis | reverse complement strand
GTTCATTCCTTATGATAATAAAAAAAAAAATTTCATGACAACAATAACTCAATTTTGAATAATTAACCCATATGACTGGTTTTGTAATGGAGGGTCACATATAAGAGGAGTCTGTTGATGTGTTTTTAGGCATTCATCCATGTAAAAGCTCAGTGCAAATAGTAGTACTGTGGATTTGTTCACACAAACTGCCTGAGGCTCTGTAGTTTATACATAGACATCATTCTTGTCTTCCTAGATAGAAGAAACTAGACACTGAAGTAAAGGGTTAAAATTATTCTCAGCTTTCGCTGTTTACTGAATACTGTCTCCAGGAAGGATATGTGTCGGATTCATTTCACTTGGTTTTGTTGAAACGTTTATTATAGCTGTGCTATTTAAAAAAAAAAAAAAAGAAAGAAAAGCACAATCCGGAGATGCTGTGTAGGAAAGTGGAAGGAAATGTTAGACTCAGAGAAGAAGTGAAATGCAGGATATCAGAGCCAATGTGCTTAGAGCTAACTAATATATAATTGTAACTGGACAGGAAGTGTGTGCCGTATAATAATACTGATGGCTAGAGGCTGTCCATCACTAAATTAAAGGATGTTGAGGGACTCTGAATTCTTGACGTTGCCTCCAGCCCCAAGTCTATTAGACCTGAAACACAAACTGATAGGAGGCTGAATGCTAAACTGCTTTAAGTAACAGATGTAATCTGCACTTTTGTTTTTATCTGGATAGATTTTTGTTCTAACTGCCAAACCTGTAGATGCAGTTTGAGGCACTTAACATATACACGCACTCTATATGACTTTATTCCTCCTTCTCGTTCGTGTAATTCATCAGCCGATGGTGTGGCAGCAGCTGAATGTGTAAAATCATGGACACACAGGTCAAGAGCTTCAGTCAATATTCACATCAAACATCACAATGAGGACAATGTGACATGGCTGTTGGTGCCACATGGGCTGGATTGAGTATTTCAGGATCTGCTGATTTCATGAGATTTTCACACACACCGGTGTCTAGAGTTTTTATTTAGAGCTCTGTTTAAGTAAATTCTGTTTTCTCACCAGACAGTCAGCCTTAAAAAGCACCGCTGCACATTGCACTGTGTACGGTTGTGTGCGACCAATAAAATTTGATTTGATTTGAATACACTTGAAAAAGAGTTGATACTTACAGCCAGGTTTCTGTTGCAGTTTTGTGCAAAATAGATGCGATATTAAAAATGTTTCTTAGCAATAATTAGCTTTTCTATTTGCGCTTCACGTTATGTCATGTGACTTAAATGTGAAAACTGTGTTTCCATTAAAATGTTTGTGAAATATTGCTTTATAGAATCGTCTGAAAAACCATCTCATGCAAGCGTAAACTTTTGAAAATTTTCAAAATTCATGTGTTAATTTTAAACTGTGCATTAAGCAGGTTTATGGCAACACGGCTAATATGTAAAACTGGCTTTATGATTGTTGTCCAGATTATGCTGAATAACAGACTGAGAAAGTGAAATTCTTTTTCTGTGTAATATTCACACACCATGTCCAATCAGTAATGACAGTGATGTTCAATAAGGATCATCCATTTCTATTGTGAGTTAATGTTTCTTTTAGCTTTGCTATTGTGTTTTGGGGTTTGTAGTATTTTTGAATTTCTTGTTGTGTTTTTGGTTTGTTAATGTGTCTTGTACATATGGGCCACCATAGTAGTTTGTGGTTGATGATTAAAAACAGCTTTAAAAAATGCACAAAAGTGGACTTCTGATTTCGCTGATAGCAGAGATCTGCCCTAACCCTGGCTCATTCTATCAGAAGAAAATGTTAGTTCTCAGGATTACACCTTGTATAAATGTACAGTGTTTTTGCATTGTGATTATAAGCTGATGGTTTATTAGACAGCCCAGTGTGCATTATATTATCTTTCTTTCTCTCTCCATCATGAACAGGATGTGTAGCTGCTGAGAGAGGCAGATTGTGTTCATTCCTCCTGTAAGCCTCTTCTCATTGTCACTGTGTGTGTGTAATCAGGCAGGAGAGTGAGGGGATTTACTGCCCCCCTTCACCACACTGGGGTATTAAAGGGGCGACTCTGCCCTCTTCCCTTCACACACAGGCCATATGGGTTGATGAGAGCCTCCTGTGAGGAACATGGCCTCCTTTAAGAAGTCTCTGGAGGAGCTGAAGAGCACCACGCAGTCAGCTACTAAAAATGTCACTGACTCAGCAGGTACTGCAACTTCCATCCGATAAACACACACACACACACACACACACACACACACACACACACACACACACACACACGCCTAAACTATTTTATATTTTTATTTATTTTACTCTTATTCTTGTTTTCTTTCACAAATTCTACTTTTTCTAAATTCTATTTCATACAATTTCTTCTGCTTTTACTTTCCCTTATACTTGTTTCCTTTACAATTCTACTTTATACTGTGATTTATTCCATTTTAATTTCTGCTTATTTGTTACTTTTTTTACAAACTCTATTTTATACAGTTTATTCAGTTTCTATTTACTCTGTCTTTTTTCTTTTTCTTTTACAAACTTTTTACAATTTCAATTCATCTAGTAACTTTTTTTTTTTAATTTTACAAACAATTTTACATAATGTCTTCTGTTTGGGGTTTTTGTCATTCTTGTTTTTCTCATTTTGTTTCTTCTTCTTCTTATTATTATTATTATTATTATCATTAATCTTGTCATCGTTGCATATGTCCACTGAAAGCCTATAATTAAAATAAGAACGTGCCAAGAAAAATAGTTGACTTGTTGTAGGGTTGTTTATCTAATGTTTGGTCATTTTGGAAAAACTGCGTAACCCGAGCAAGATGGAGCTCAGATCAGCATATTTCATTTGTTTCATGTTATTTCAGTGCAATCAGCTCAAGACGCTGTGCAGCAGGTGGCAGAGTCGTCCAAAGAAACCACCAACGTAGGTAAGAGCGAGAGAAAGAGAAAATAATACAGAAAAAGAGAGAGAGAGAGAGAGTTTTGTATGCATTTTCATTATGTGCAAGTGAGCATATTTTTGTTTCAATATGCATATTGTGTGCGTGCGTGTGCGCGCGTGTGTGTGTGTGTGTGTGTGTGTGTGTGTGTGTGTGTGCGTGTAGCCACTGAGGAGGTGTCCAGGCAAGCACAGTCTGCTATTGGCACAGCAGCAGATAAAGCCTCAGAGACTATAAAGGAATTTGGACACAAACTGGGGACCAAGTAAAACCGCAGAAAAAGCTTATTTTTAACCTGACATTTTTGTTCCTCATCAGAACAAATGATCAAGCAATAAATGACTCTTTTCTGTATATCTTATGTCTGGAATTAGCATGTTCATTTGAAACAATAAAAGATAAGATGTTCATGTGTCTAAATCATTGATGAACCCATAAACCTAGTACACAATTTAAGCACTGATTGCTCTATTAAATATTCAGAGTGTGTTTGCTCAGGCAAAGTGCACCCAGTGAGACCTTCAATAGCTCATGATGAAAATTTATGAGATAGGAATGTCACCAAAGCCTATGCTGGTGTGATTTTCACACACCCTCAGAGCTCTCTCTCTCTCTCTCTCTCTCTCTCTCTCTCTCTCTCTCTCTCTCTCATCCATTTTCATTTTCTGTAATCCAAGTAATTGTCTTTCCATGGTCAATGGACGACTATTCAAAAAGAAGTGTTGATGCGTGGCCATGGCAACATGAAAGAGGTCAGGATACCTCAGGTCCTGTCCAAGCATATTTGAATACTTTTTTTAAAAATCAGCATTAACTTAAATGCACTCTAATTTTACATAGTGTTTTCACTGATACGGAAATATTGGTGTGGACAAATCAGTTACAAATTAATACCAGACAAGAAGATTTTAAGGCTATTAGTGGGTTTCTTGTTTTTGTTTTGTTTGGGTTTTTTTTTTTGTTTTTTTTATAGTTGCACAGAAGTTCAACAACCAGAAAAATTTCTACTCCATATAGTATGTTTAAACCTAATGGCCTTCATGGTGATGTGATGTTGTTGTCAGTATAGCATGAGCTGCTCATTTTGAATCCCTCCGTCTGCTGCATTACGCACATTACCCGAGTCACAATCTGACTGATGTTTTTTTATGAGTGAGTTAATTAGCATGCATGAATGACAGACGATCTTTACAGAAATCAGGAACGCCGTATGTGAAAAGATAGATGAAACTAAGCAAAATAAAGTCCAGCACAGTTACATTACATTTAAATGCATCAAGAAGAACTAATATCAAATGGTACATTTTACATGCCACTAACTTTTTTTCACAAAAACCATTATGAAACTCTGTTATAGCGGTTCATGATCGTCAGTGCTGCTAGCATGGGGCGATAACCAGGGTAACTGTTCCGGAAAGGTGCAGTAGTCACATAACAGTCAATAAGACTGTCTGAAATATGTCTATTAGATCAAACTATGATGGTCAGAGCTGTAGGCCTATGCATCTTTGCAACTGCAATTTTATGAAATGGTTTGGTCTACTGTGTTTTCTTCGTGAGAGCTTACACACACACAGAAACTTCCATGGCATGAGCGTATGTGTCTGTCTAATAGTTTCATTTGTTCATAGCTTGCTAAGATGTCGCATAAGTCAGATGCACAAGAAAGAATATTAAAAAAGGCTGACTGTTATGTGTAATATTAAATAAAGCAATATTGAGTATCCGTGTTACCACTAGAGACTGATGTGTGTGAGGAGATCAGCAGTTTCTGAGATAAGCAAACCAGCCCATATGGCACCAACAACCATCAAGTCAGTGAGATCACATTTTTCCCTGTTCTGATGTTTGATGTAAATATGAACTGAAGCTCTTGGCTTGTATGCATTATGCTGCTGCCACATGAATGGATGTTTGGATAATTATAATAATATGAATGTCAGGTGAACAGGTGGGCTTATTAAAGTGACCACTGTCTGTGACACAACCAACACTATGGAAGTTGAAAAAACAATATCCCCATGGTGCTTAAGTCTTTGGTTTGCATTTCTCACTGGCTCATTGCTCAGGCTTCTTCACCTCCTACTCATCCTCTGCATCTTTTCTCTTCCCTCCCACTCATCCCCCCGCATCCCCTTTCCATGCCTTTCTCCTTATCCTGTGTATTATCGCTGATGAAAATTTCTTTCACCTTATTTAATGGTTTTTTGCATACACCCCCATGAACATACACCCACACACACCGCACCATTGCCATCACCATCACCACCCGCCAATCCAGTGATGCCGACATCCACACGGCACGTTGCTAGGCAACAGAGTTGTGTAAGACCTGGAACTGCTTTGTGAGAGAGTCCAGACCAAGAATTGTGTTCTTACACCCACACAGAAGAAATTCTCAGATCAAAGAATCATCTATATACGCTGTTCAGCCATTAACACAATCACGATGTAATGCACCATGCCCATTTTGTGATGGTGGATGGCTCTTCACTTTACAGATTGATCAACATTGTTGCTAAAAATGACTAACTGATAATGAATAACAGGCTGCTGTTTCACCAGACCTGGTGAACTATTGGTTTTCTTTGTTAAAGCACCCAAATTTAAACTAATGCCCAATGAAGCCCACTCTGTCTGTTTGATTACAGACACTCCAGTTTGCATTCAGACTTGTCTAACATATTAATCAACATCATTTGCAGCTTATTAAAAAGCTGAAGAGACTTTGTCGTTGCATTACCACTCGCTGCCAGGCTGAGCCTTGTTTCCAGGGAAACAGAAATTCAGAAGCTTTCAATACTCAGAGACAACGCTGAAATCCAAAGACCTCCATCTACAGCAGAGGCTTCAAGAAAACAATCCTGCCTTTCTCAGCACCCAAAGGAGAAGTAGGAGCTTCAGAAAACAGAGGTGAACATGATGTGGATCTGATACATGTTGTTTTTCTTGCAAGGGATCTAAGCATGAACAGAGTTACCAATCAATGCTAGGATTGCAGGTATGCATTATGTCTATTACTTTTCTATTACTGTTTTTCTTTCTTACAATGTGCTCAAATCATGTTATCTTTGTATAAATCATCATCAGTGCTACAGATATGAATGATATGGGCTCAGACAGGTGGTGTGCGAAGCATTCCTTTGCACCAAGTAGTAAAGCAGGAGAAGTTAAATTCGAATCTGTGCATATATGCTTATGAACTCATGCCTTTTTTCCCCTACTGCCAGTGACTAAAAACATAATACCAGCATGTAATTATGACTAGGATAAAACAGAACATCAATCAGTAATTGTTTTGTGCTGTGTGAAATTCCTCCTGCAAAAAAAAATACTAACCTTACTTTTTATCTTTTACCAATACTGATTCAGCTCAAGGATTTTATACCACTAAAATAAATCAGATACAGCAAAATGAGTTTTTTATAGTTTCTGTGGCTAACAATTCCTGTAAAAACCCTGAACACAACTAATGTTTTACTTAAAAGCTTGACTGATGTCTGATACCTGTCTGTTTGTCTGTGTTCTCTAAATCCCATAATCTACAAAGGATTTGTTGAAACAAAGTATGCATAACTAAGCCTTTATTATAATTAAAGCTTATTTGTCCACAACAACAACATAAGAAACAACTTAAAAAACAAATGAATGATACTGTCAGGCATAATAGCTGTATGATATTACTTCTTATTTCCAGAAAATCTTTACAACTCTGGGACTACAAAAAACTTCAAGGAGACACCCATCGCCACATAAACAGAAACTCATGTTCTCACCCTGTACCCAATCTTTTGGAAAATCAGGTCAAAAATTAACTTTGGTATCAGTTATGCCTGTGTGATCCTTCTGAAGGACACCATGATGGATAACAAACTGCCCGAAGCCTGTAAACATACAAAAACTGTGGCCCTTGAAGAGATCCATACTGACTCCCAGACCACTGAGACCAAAGCTGATCGGATTCACTCAACAGTACTGAGTTGCTCAACAGTGGTGGTGGATTTAAGCCCTGGATCAGGTGAAGGACCTACACGTAGAGAACGCTTTAAATCAGACTTGCAACAAGCCAGCCAAGAAATCACAATACTGGTTACGAATCATGAGTCACCAGAGACAGAAATGGAGGAAGCTGAGTGGAGTGGAGAAAGTGACATCAAACCTGAGTGTATGGTGCCAAGTGAGGAGGACAGTTTGGATGTATCCATGGTGGTGGCAGACTTGATAGAGCTCAGCCAAATGCAAGAGACCTGTTTGATCAGCACTAGTTCAGCAGAGCAAAGCACCAGTTCAGGTGGGCATAACATACCCAAGACTGATGGATGCA
This sequence comes from Parauchenoglanis ngamensis, assembly GCA_030014255.1. NCBI lineage: Eukaryota > Metazoa > Chordata > Actinopteri > Siluriformes > Auchenoglanididae > Parauchenoglanis > Parauchenoglanis ngamensis. The sequence continues at coordinate 1,570,084 of JAQMYM010000012.1, read as the reverse complement.
TAGAAAACCACAAAGAAGACACACAACTTAAAAGTCAACATGAAACTACAGCCTCTGCACCCAACAATTCCCAATCTGCAGTGGGAGTAATTTCATCTGACTCAAAAGATCCTAAGAGGTCAGAAAAGACAGTAAGTAATGTCGCACTGAAGCAAGTGAAGTCCTTTGAGAACAAAGAGTCAGAGGGAGACATACTACCCAGGCAACAGCAACACATACACACACAGGTCAGCCTGGAGGTTGCATACCACTCCGCAGCCACCAGCCCCATGACCCCTCCTGAAGGTTCAACTGCTTTCTTCTTCCCCTATTGTCTTGACAAGCTGGGCAAAAGTGAAGGGAGTGAATCAGATCCAGTGGAAACAAAGGATGACAAGCACCAGGTGGGCATGCAAGTGCAGTACCGATCAGTTGCCACAGCTCCCATGACACCCATATCAACAAATGCACCTGAATTGCTGATAGAGACTCGCTCAGTTGCCACAGCTCCCATGACACCTGTGGCAACAAGTGCACCAAAGCTACCGGTAGAAACTCGTTCAATTGCCACAGCTCCCATGACACCCATTACAACAATCGCACCTGACCTACAGGTAGAGACTCGCTCAGTTGCCACAGCTCCCATGACACCCATTGTAACAGAGGCACCTGAACTACACGTGGAGACTCGCTCAATTGCCACAGCACCCATGACACCTATGAAAATAACTGCACCTGAACTACTGGTAGAGACTCGAACAGTTGCTACAGCTCCCATGACACCCATAGCAACAACTGCACCTGAACTACAGGTAGAAACTCGAACAGTTGCTACAGCTCCTATGACACCCATAGCAACAGTCGCACCAGGACTACAGGTTGAGACCTGCTCAGTTGCCACAGCTCCCATGACACCCATAGCAACAACTGCACCTGAGCTACAAGTATGGACTCGCTCAGTTGCCACAGCTCCCATGACCCCAATAGTAACAACTGCACCTGAACTACAAGTAAAGACTCATTCAGTTTCCACAGCTCCCATGACACCAATAGTAACAACTGCACCTGAGCTAGAAGTATGGACTCGCTCAGTTGCCACAGCTCCCATGACACCAATACTAACAACTGCACCTGAACTACAAGTAAAGACTCATTCAGTTGCCACAGCTCCCATGACACCCATAGCAACAATTGCACCTGAACTACATATAGGGACTCGCTCAGTTGCCACAGCTCCCATGACACCCATAACAACAATTGCACCTGATCTACATATAGGGACTCACTCAGTTGCCACAGCTCCCATGACACCAATGGTAACAACTGCACCTCAGCTACAAGTAGAGACTCGTTCAGTTGCCACAGCTCCCATGACACCAATAGCAACAAGTGCACCAACGCTAATGATACAAACTTGTTCAGTTGCCACAGCTCCCATGACCCCTGTTTCAACAACTGCACCTGAACTACAAATTGAGACTCGCTCAGTTGCCACAGCCCCCATGACACCCATTGCAATAACTGCACCTGAACTACAGGTAGAGACTCGTTCTGTTGCCACAGCTCCCATGACCCCCATAGCAACAAGAGCACCTGAGTTACAAGTAGAAACTCGTTCAATTGCCACAGCTCCCATGACTCCCATAGCAACAAGGGCACCTGAGCTAAGGGTAGAAACTCGTTCAATTGCTACAGCTCCGATGACACCCATAGCTACAAGGGCACCTGATCTACGGGTAGAAACTCGTTCAATTGCTACAGCTCCCATGACACCCATAGCAACAAGGGCACCTGAGCTAAGGGTAGAAACTCGTTCAATTGCCACAGCTCCCATGACACCCATCACAACAAGGGCACCTGTGTTATGTGTAGAAACTCATTCAATTGCCACAGCTCCCATGAGTTCAATCATCTTAAGCTCACCTGAGTTGATCCCTGAGCCAGAGCCAAGATCTATGTTAGCTTCAGAGGAACTGCCTGAGCCAGTACAGGAAGTGTGCTGGGATGAGAAAGGCATGACATGGGATGTCTATGGTGCCGTGGTTGAGGTATCTGTCCTGGGCTCGGCTATCCAGAAGCACCTGGAGAAACAGGTTCTGAAGAAGCAAATGAAATTGGCTGATGCCACAGCCAATCAACCCTTGCCTCCAAACACCACAGAGACTTCCACCCCCCTCCCTTCCAGCCCACCTGCTTTGTCAGCGTCCAGTCGGTGCAGCTCAGCAAAAGGTAGCAGGAAAAAGGATGGGAGGAAAGAAACAAGAGACAGACAAAGGCAGAATCCTTTTCGTTCATTCTTCAGGAACTTCAGAAGCCCAAACTGCTGCTCCCGGGCGCACTCTGAGTAGAGATATTAAAGAGACAGTGCTTTGATATGGCAATAGTAAGAGATTTAAACCAGTGGACCTAATGACAGTCCAATTTTTCTGTAGGCTTTGAGTATTGGCCAGTAGGTATAGATTTTGTCTAATAAGGTCCCCCTGACTGGAAAGCTCTCCCCAGTGGCATGATATTTTTAACTATTCTGTCTTACTGTGCTTCACTTGTGACATAATCCAATTTTGTTGGATGGATCATGAATTATCTCAAATGATTGGTGAAAAGTCTTCAAGATTAAAGTCCAGCTGCACTGATTTAATACTGCTGAGTATTTAAATGATGCAACCTTCACAGATCTTTCCAGTGCTGGACTCTTTCAAATCACACACTGAGCTTCAACAGAGGGTAAAATTCAATTCCCAACACCCTCATATGGAATATAAGATTTATTGTAGAAATTGTGATCAGCCTGGTCAGTGAACCATTAATGAGTAGATAGCAGCCTCCAATCATGGTTAGCCCTTGGAGGATGGGACAAGTACTAGCCCACACACTTATACATTGTTACTTTCTTTGTAACTGGGGAGAGATCTACAGAAAAGGACTTCCTTAAAGGATGTTTGGATAATTTGGATATTTCAGGGCTCTTCTTGAAACCCTCTCTGTTAGAGAAGCACCATTGTAGAATCTTTAATGGTTCTCCCAGAGAGATAAACTGAAGGACCCTTTAGGGTGCTAGATGTAAGTTTTCTTCCTAGAAGTGTAATTATCTTAGAGTTAGATGATATGCAAGTGCATAGACAATCCTAGCTTTTTTTGCTTAGTAGTTATTTTCAGTGCATTTGAGCCTTTGCCACATGTGTATGTTTCACAGGGTTAAGTGTCTTTTACCCTATGTTCACTCTACCAAGGGACAACTGGTGATTACTCACTGTCTATGTTTGTGCATGATACAGATCTGTGATTTCACTGGCAGCAAAACCACAGGATGACAAAACTACACTTGAATTGAGATTTTCTTAATACTATGTAAATTGTAGGTTTGAAAGCAGCAAACCCACACGATTGGCTGAAATGATTAATCTGATCAGTTCTATGGCAAGTGGGGTCCAATGTTTCTTTATTTCCCCACTCACCACTTTAGTTCCTTCCTACAATTACTTCCTGTACACTGTTTGATGTGCAAAAATGGAAGAAAGACCTGTAACTGTTATTTAATTTTATCCTGTCATACACAACCTTTCATTAAATGTGTACATAGACATTATATCACATAATAAAGCTTGACAGGAAGTAGCAGAGATCATTGGCACCTCTCATGCATGTATGTGGCTAGAGTAGTTAGCTTGCTTTGCTAATCTGCCGATGAACCAAATGACCAATTTTCACACTGAGTCATGCATTATTTTATTTATACTTAACTAGTTAGTTTTAGAAGCTCTATATAGCTATTGTTGCTTCTTGGAATGCTGGACAGGTCACACCCACTGCAGGCAATGGTAGCAAGCACTACATACCCACAAGAGACAAACTACTAGCAGCATGAGTGACTTTGTTATTTGTTAGTGTGAATGAAGGATTATGTACAGTATGTTATGTGGTGTAATACTTTTTCAAACTGATTTATCCGAACATATCTAAGATGCTATTAAGAATCCCCAGTGATTTTAAAGAAAACAGTTAAAATGGCAGTAAAGCATGTTTCAAAAGATCCGAGTTACCTGTAACTGCTCCTTGCCAGAAGTTTCAGATGGATTTCATGGACATGGACTTCATGGATTGGAGGAAATGACTCTAGACTGACCCTGTGGAAACCTGAGGAATTTATTAATGTGCTACCTAAAACAGACTTTGTTTGTCATACCATGTTTCGATAGTCATCCTGTAATTGTGCTTCTGTAGATTGTCAGTGACAAAGATGCATTTTTTGTAGAAATGGTTATTTCTATTTCAATATACATTGTAAGCATCACAAGAATACACATTACTGCATTGAGCTTTCAATCAAGCTCCAACACTCATATAACTGTTTTATACATAACATGGTGAGAGATTATCCTGTCATGATTAAGTATTTACGATTTCAAGTGCTTAATTTTTAATGAAAAAGAGCATGTCAGGGCATAAATTAATATGAATAAATAAAAAATAAATTATGCTTAAAATATTTACATTACTACTACTTAAAAACATAATAAAGTGATTTCCCATGCAATGGAAATGGCTAATGTATTTCTACTTTTAAATGTATTCTTTTTAATTCATACAGTAGAAATAACAAAATACATATAGAAATAAATTCTTGCCATAGATAAGTTAAGCAAGAAAAGCATTTACTTTTCATTTAGCACTGATTATCAAAATATTAGTAGCTCTTGGTGTGCTTTTGAGGTATCATGAATGCTTAAATGGATAAAAAAAGTATGCTAATTATGCTAAATAGAGATAATACTGTTTAGGGTTTGGGGTAAATATTAACAAATAGCATGTGTCAAAGAAGAAAAGAGAGAGTAAAAGAGAGAGTAAATGCCCCTGCACATAAAGCAGCTCCGTGAAGACATGGTGTGTTAAGTTATGAGTGGAAGAACTGGAGTGTCCTGCACAGAGCCCTGACCTCAACCCCACTGAACGCCTTTGGGATGAACTGGAATTGGAGCCTCCTCGACATCCCAACATCAGTGCCTGACCTTACTAATGTTCTTTTAACTGAATGAATACAAATCTCCACAGGCACTCTCCGATATCTAGTGGAAAGCCTTCCCAGAAGAGAGGAGGCTGTTATAACAAAAATTGGGAAAAACAATTTAATGTCCATAGTTTTGGGATGGAATGTACCAAAATTTCTGTCTGTATGAACAGAGCCAGAAATAATCATTTGATGAAGCTGGATTGTTATTATATTATTTGGAGTTTTAAGATGTAGAACATAGGCAAGATGTAACTTGACGTATTTTTTCCAACTGATTTCTGATTGTTGGTATTTACTGTATGTCAGAAGTCTATTACATCATACTGTGCTGTTTTTAGATGACACAAATCTCAAATTGATATCAACTGAAGTCATGAAAAGTCACGAAGGTTAAGGTTGGGATAAGGATTACAGGTTTTACACATTCAATACAAAACAGGCTCAGCTTGCCATTCAGATGCTATACACAATTCCTGCCACTAGATGTAAGTAACAGGCTGAGACAGACAGGAAGAGACCCAGAGCAAGGGTCTGTGCAGCTGCTCAAAGTTGACATTGTTCATTGTGTGGACTGAAGAGACCTAGAACATTTCATAATCACACTATCAGTTACTACAGCGTATTTGCATGGGGATTTAATCATTTGATAATTTTTCTGAGAGCCAATTCACATATATGAGCTTTTTTTTTTAAAAAAAATAAAATAAAAACAGGACTTATATGGCTTAAACCTAGAAATGGCCCTGAGAGTTTCATCAGTACAATGCCAAAGCAAATGCAAATGAATCTTCTATAGTGTCCAAGTCAAAGTCTAGCTCTGAGTCCTATTGAGAATCTATAGCACTGTTTGAAAATTGCAGTCAACAAACAACATCCACCCAACCTGAAGAACCCGGAGCAAATCTGCCAGGAACAAAGGGTGAAAATCCTAAACAGCGTGCAAAAGCTGTTAAGAACATGCACCAGCAGACTCGAAGCTCTTACGGAGGCAAAAGGTGCTTGCGCCAAATACTAGCTGAAGGGTTGAATACTTATGCAAGCAGCATTTTTTAGTTATATTTTTTAAAATATCTGGTTACAAATTAAGAATTATGCCATTGAAAATGTACTTTAAGAGCAAACTGGTTTGTACTAAAAATTCTGACTGGAACGATCAGTGTCCTTTGTTATCCAGATGAACCCAATGATTTTAAGGGGGTTGAATACTGTTGCAATGCACTGTATCTTTTAAACAAAGTGCTTTGAGTGCATAAATCTCTACCTCTCTCAACACCTATACGTGCAAAATAATGACATATAATTTTTGCTTTGTTTTGTTTTGGATTTTTTTTTTTTCAGGCAAACATTTTATCCTCCTCAATTAAAAAACTTGTTGAAATCTTCTCTCATCACATCCAGGCTACGTGCTGAAGAACAAGCTGCCTTCGTGATTTACCTCACATTCTGGGGTAGATTTGCATGGGCAAACATCCAACACTTTCAAAACAGCACGCCACATCAACCAGGTGATCCAGAAAACACACTCCAGGTATTCTGTTGCTCTTCCATGTATCCAGCACTGTAGAGGAGGCAGAAAATAAATAATAATGTGATCAAATTTCAGATGAACTGATGAAACCTGGTGAACGTGATTTATTTAAGCAGGAAACATTCCTGGAGCAACTTTCTTTTTAACTCATCGTTGCCCTCAGAGTGCTTTCACACACCCTGGTTGTGGAGAAAATTACCCTGGTGAAAAGGGCTAAGTCATGTGAATAGGGAAGAATGTGGAATGTGAGGACTAATCTGTTTGTTTTTTCATATCACCCAAATTTATTTTAATTTTTATTTAGTGAGCTTTAACCTTGATTTACTCTGAACTAAACTTCTTTCTAAAAAAAAAAAAAGAAAGAAAGAAAGAAAACTGCTCACACTTGCCTTACTAAAGTTTGTTTTGTTTTTTTTCTATTTTGTTTTAAATGTTTTCTTTTATTTGCAATAACTAGCTAGGTAGCTAGGACTCCTACTATCACTTAAGGCATTTGAGGCAATGGCATAAGTGTCATTGACAACTTGTCACTCCACTGACATAATCACTTGATCTTTACCCTGACTTTACTGAAGAAAATAGCGAGACACAAATCAGGTGTGACGCTGTTTTATAACTAGCTAACATTAACTCATCCAGCCACTGCACTCCCATGATAACCTAACATTCTGGTACTAAGTGTTAGCAAAACTGTACATTTTTTTTAACAAGTCACTACAGTGAACATTTGCTGCTTCTGACATCCTTCATGATTATCAAATATACACTATATTGCCAAAAGTATTCGCTCACCTGCCTTTACACACATATGAACTTAAGTGACATCCCATTCTTAATC
>JAQMYM010000012.1:1479968-1508769 GCA_030014255.1 Parauchenoglanis ngamensis | reverse complement strand
TTAGTGTCTCGTTGTTTGGCTGCTGAGTGTTTAGTGTCTCGTTGTTTGGCTGCTGAGTGTTTAGTGTCTCGGCGTTTAGCTGCTGAGTGTTTAGTGTCTCGGTGTTTGGCTTCTCAGCATTTAGCTTCTCATAATGTAAACGTGTCTAGTGCAGCTGTTGGTTTCTTCTCAGGGTTTAGCCTGTAAGGGAGTGTATGACCTCTGAGCGTTGTGATTGTCTCAGTGTTTAGCTTCTGAGCATTTAGATTTTGAGCGTTTAGATTCTCTGTGTTTGGCTTCTGTGTGTTTAGCTTTTCTGTGTTTTAACCTCTCTGTGTTTTAGCTCCTGGGCATTCTCAGTGTTTAGCTTCTGAGCATTTAGATTTTGAGAGTTTAGATTCTGTGTGTTTGGCTTCTGCGTGTTTAGCTCTGTGTTTTAGCTCCTGGGCATTCTCAGTGTTTAGCTTCTAAGCACTTAGCTTCTGAGTGTTTAGTTTCTGGGTGTTTAACTTATCAATGTTTAACTTCTGAGCATTTAGATTTTGAGTGCTTAACTTCTCAGTGTGTAGCTTCTGGTTATTTAACTTCTTAGTGTTTAACTTTGGAGCATTTAGAGTTTGAGTGTTTACCTTCTCAGTATTTTGTTTCCCAGTGTTCAGCATCTGAATCTTTGCTTTCTGGGTGTTTGGTTTTGAGCAGTGAGTATATGAGTGTTTGAGTATTTGGACTCTGAGTGTTCAGTATGCACTGCTTCAGTGTAAGCTTCCCAGTGTGACGTTTCTCAGAGTTTATCTTCTGACTGTTTGCCATTTTCTTTCTTAACCTCCAGTGGAAAATAATATCATGTTATTTAGAAGATAGTGTAAGATTTGGTGAACAAAAACAATTACTGGTTAAATGATAAAAAAAAGTTCAGAGATGTCAGTGAGCCGAAAGTGTCGACTCTTGCAAAAGAGCTGAAAAGAGCCGGAAATGGCTTTACTAGGGATTCATAACCGAGCATTGTTACTTTAAAACACACACAACACACTGCGCTGAAGAATCAGCTAGTAAAATACTAATATTATCAGTGTTTATGACCTGACCGTATGTCTAATACACACGGTTTCTCTCTGTGTGTGTGTGTGTTTGTGTGTGTGTGTGTGTGTGTGTGTGTGTATGTGCGTGCGTGCATGTGTGTTTCAGGAGCTGAGGAGTGTGATGTGAGCTGAGTAACAGGAAGTGTGATGAGGGTCGTGTGTGTGTGACAGAGAGACAGAAGAAGACAGAATGAATCCTGTGAGGAAGGACATGGAGCTGCTGAGCAACAGCATGGCCACCTACGCTCACATTACAGGTGTGTATCACTACACACACACACACACACACACACACACACACACACAGCACTTCACTGCAGTTAGGGTGAGGAAATAAAGAAATCCATCATTAACAATTCTTAAAAGTATAATTGTAAGTATAAGTATGCTTATGATTATATTATAATAATTAAGTTTCTTTGGCTGGTTTGAACATTTATCTTAAAGTTTTGCTTTAATTTATTGCTCTGTGATTTAATACCAAATTTGAATTCCTCGTTTCAGCATGGGCTGTCTTCCAGTTACAGCATCATTCCCAAGTGTTTTATTCCTCTTATATTGCAGCAATTTGTCAACAATTACAATAATATATTTTATTAAGGTTATATCCATTTATAATTACCTTGTATGTTGTGGTTAGTTAGTTAGTTAGTTAGTTAGTTCTTGTTAGAAAGTAGTAGCAGCTAGAAACGACAGTTCCCTCGCTTTCTCTTGATGTTAATAAGACAAAATAAAGCAGCTTGTCACATTACTGAGAACCACAAACCTGTCACAAAGCGCTGCACTGGAGACGCCTTCCATAAACAATCGGGGAAAATTGTTTTAAAAAATTTGTATTAACAGTATATATATATTTTTTTACTCTATTCATTATTAGACTGTGATCGTATGGAACTCCATAATATACATTACTATTAATAATATACAAAATATAAAACCTTCAGACTGCACCAGATAAATCTGTAGGTAATGTGTGTGTTAATATATTAGAATCATGTAGATGCAACACAAAGTTCTGCGTCAGATGGACTTTTTCAACTGATTCATTATAAAGAATCGTTTAAAAAGAATGACTCGTTCTTGAGTTGGAGATCACCGCTGAGTACATTTTAAAGAGTGATTATTATTGTGTTCATTAAAGAATGTGAGCTAATCATGTTTAGTTTGCTTGAAATTGTCTCGTTGTTTCCCGCACAGAGAACACGGAGAGTTTTGCGCTGTACTTCATGCTGGGTGTGTGTTTCGGTCTGCTCTTGGCTCTGACGCTCCTCATTATGGGCTTCGCCTGCAGGCCTCGAAGAAACGCCACGAAGAAACCTCCCTCTCCTGACGGGAAACATCTCAAAGAGTCCGGCGTGGAAGACGAGGAAGAACAACTGGGCAAGAGCGATGAGGAAGGAGAGGAAGAGGTGCCTGACGTCGCCGTAGCGCCCGTGAGCGAGCAGAGCCAATCCAACGGGACCATCAGGAGCGTGAACGTCTTCTCCTCGGCTGACGAGCTGGAGAGAGCTCGCCGTTTAGAGGAGCGGGAACGCATCCTCCGAGAAATCTGGAGAAACGGACAGCCCGACGTCCTCACCACCGGGACCGGGACGCTCGGACGGGTGCACTATCACTAGCTAGCGACGTAGGAAAGATGCATTTCAGATCACTTGCTATGATGTACACGCCCGTATTTTTTGCACTTCGCTGGAACTGACACACAGTGAGAAAATATTTTGTACACGTTCATGAATAAACCTTTTATACTACAACTGCATTAGTTTGGAGCGTCTGTGTACATTCAGTGATTTTATTACGTCTCGGTGGAATTTAAAAATAAACCAAGGCGAAGCTCTTTCTTCAGCTTCGTCAGCATCCTGTGCTGCTCCGTCCCACGCTAAAGCACACTTCACCCCTTATTTCTCAAGCCTGCACTTCCTGTCGTTGCTCTCCCACCATCTAAAAGAAACAAACGTCCTCCCTGGGGGGCATAAAATGATTTCAGATGTCAAGAAAGTATTTGCTCTGAAGTTTCACCCCAGACACATACCAGTGTCAGTGCTGGCGACCTGCTGCTGGTATTTACACCACAGCGCTGTTGAATTCTGGATACTGATCAGATCAGCAGAAAGCTCCGATTCCTCCTCACGCTGGCATTCTCGCTTCTCATCTTCGGTTCTGTTGTTTCATTTCATTCATTCATTCATCACATCAGCACTTTATCCTGGTCAGGGTCCGGCTGGATCCGGAGTGTATCCTGGGAATACTGTGTACGCAGCAGGAACACACACATTCACACTTTAGAGTAACCAATGGAGCTACTGGAACATTATTTGTGAGGCGGGAGGAAACTGGAGAAGACCACGTAAGTACTCCTTTTCAGGTTCTGTTCTGGTACCAAATTTTGAACCGTTCAGAACATTTTGAACAAAAATAAACTGGTTCAGAACCTGAAAAGTAGGTTCCCAACTGGAACCAAAAGATAGCCGTTTTTTCCAGTGTGATATCAGTGGATGTGTAGATGGATGGAGAACACAACGGAAAAGGAGAAATCAGAAAAATACCTGCAATAACAGAATAAAAGCTTGCAGGTAATCAGCGTGAGCCGCCATCTTGCTACTACTGTGTGCTTCTGTTGTGCACCACCCTTGGTTCTGCTCAAAACGGGCTGTTTCACAAGCTGGCTGCAATGAACATGAACGGAACCAGTGCAAGAACCTTCGGTTGGTTGTTGTTGGAAACGGGGTAAAGGAGAACATGAGAGTAAACCAAGCTCAGGATCGAACTGGAGAACCTGCGAGATGGCAACAGGAGGACATTTCATACAAATAGTGCTAGACCAATTTAACAAAAGCCTCCTAATACAGATTTACAGCAAACTGCAGGAATAAACGATAAGCATCCGAAGAAGATGAGAGTTGAGAGCTGCAATCTGCCTCCATTTTAACCCTTTCACGTCCACACTCACAGAACCGTCGTTTCTAGACTGTTATTAGAAAAATGTTCTCTCTTTATTAAGTGTTTCTCCTCCCAATCCTGACAGTTCAGCAACACGTCTCGACTTTCTACACAAAATGTCTAATCCACACACACACACACTAGCTTTTCTAAAGAACACACTTCAGCCCTAAACTGCATTTCTTAAATATAAATACAAATTTTCTATCAGTTTGCTTGGCAATACTTTAAATCTAAATTTTAAAGCTTTACACTTTGTTCTATACAAAAGTTTTTTTTATACCTCATTACATGTTTTTATTTTTAATAAAAAACCTGCTAACTTGCTAACTAAAAAAATGCTAACTTCAGTTACCATTAAACACGTGGTACTGTATTTTCGGGAAAAAGCAGTCATTTATTATAAGCCCTCTAAAAATTTGGATGCTTTATAATTTATGCATGAACGTATGCATGATTAATAAATATTAAAACTAGCCAGTTAGCAAAATTGAAACAAAATGGAGTCTGTGCATTTTTCTGTTTGGAGAAAACGCCATTTTCTCTTAATGGAGAACTGCAGAAGACAGTCAGAGAAATGCACTGCTATCAAATATTAAACTCCACAGGTTTGCTTTTTTCCAACCTTCTGACAGCGACAGTACTCTGTCCATCTGGATCTTGCCCTGTATTACTCTGCAGCTGACAGTTTGAACCCCAAATCCAAGGGTGCCGAAGAGGCCCAGCTTTGGTCCAGCTGTCACAACTCCGAGCATTGCTGCAGATTCTATCGATGTGTGTGTTAAGTGCAGGGATTAGAGCTGACCCGTTCCCATGACATTCAGCGTGTAATGGCTCCCAGCTGCAGCGCAGCAGCCTCACGTTTAACAAGTCGCCCGCAAACACAGAGACGCCTCTTTAAATAACCAGAGGAAGAGGGGGCTTTTATTGAAACGGAAAAGAGGAAGGACAGAAAGGACAGCTTTGCCTGAACAGTATAAACGTAACAAAACAGCTTTAGAAATGTGTCACTGCAAATGAAAACGGTTTCCAATCGCACATCCAGTCGCTACGATGATCAGCAAAGAAAGTGTGTCCAAATAAAATCATACAGCTGTTTGTGTGCATACAATGACATGTTTTATTTTTCCACAGTTCCCTTCTGAATATGATTTTTTTTTAACTGACTAAAACCTGTCAGGGGGTTGACTACATTTTTTTCTAATATGTTTAAAAAGAAAAAAAAAAATCTATAAGCCATTACAATCATCTTGTTTGTCATTTACAAAACAACAGTGAACACTATTTTAAAAAAAAAAAAAAAAAAAAAAAAAAAAGAAAGAAAAGAAGAGGAGGGGGAGATAAAGTAATCCCACGACAGTTTTAACTCTCTTGACTTCTTAATCACAGATCATTAAAATGCACAGTGGAACCGTTCCAGAGGGAAACAGCTCGGCGATTAGCGGCAACAGTACGGACGAGACGAGTTAAAATAAACCCTGGTCTGTACAACATGCCCACATCCGAGAGAGGACGAAAGAGGCTGACAGACAAAGAAGGGAAAGAGGGAAGACAGATTGAACAAAAAAAAAAAAAAATGAAAGAAATATATTTTAAAAAAAAATCCCCACCACAAAACCACTTCACTGCAGTTCCCGTCTCTAAGGCACAAGTGCGCATCTCCATTGCACATTATAAAACAAAACAAAAAACCTAAATATCACGTACATATCACAGACAGCAGGATTAATTCCAGTTAGGCTTGAGAGGAGTGGAGCTAAAATTACAGAGTACAAAAACCTTAAACTAAAAGTTAACCAGAAAGCATTTTGTTCTAAATGTGAGACTGAGTAAACAGAGTGGCTCAGCAGAACAGCGCTGCGCACTCCATCTGAACACACACCTGCGTTCGGGGACTGCAGTGGTTAATCAACTAATATTAAAAAGGGAAAAAAAAAAAAAAAAAAAAAGAATACACAAAGATAAGCAGGTGCGGTTTAGGGTTTAGGGGCGGAGCTGTCGGCCGTTTTCTCGTCGTCTTTGAGGCCGTGCTCAGCTCCGTCGTCAGGCAGCTCTCCCTCCTCTGTGGCTCCCTGGAACATGTCGTGGGTCCACTTGGGGCTGCCGCTGCTCCCGCCGGCACCAGCACCTCTGCGCACGGTGAAGGAGCCCCTGCTGCGCGGGTACGTGCCCCGCCCACGGCCGCGCCCGTCCACCCACTTCATCTCTCCCTCACGGTCGCGGTCATCGTGCTGCACAGGACAGAGGAAGATGGTTTAAAATGCAGGCCGGCTGTAAGTGTAAATCAGTGTGTGCAGTGTGTACGTACCTGGTAGTACTTCCTGCTTTTAGGGGTATATTCAGGGTCCCACTCCTCCTCCGGTGGGCGTGGCGGCCCGCCCATGTTAGCGGGGTTGCCATTGTTACTGTTGTTGGGGTAATTTCCCCTGTTCCATCCTCTACCTCTTATTCTGGGCTGCAAAACAAAAGGTCATTTTATTTACTAAAGAGAAGAATTTCAACGGTCGTCGTCTCCAACTCCTGTTCTGTGTAATGAAAAGGTTCTCACGGAGGAAGAGATTCGGACAAAATCTTGGTTGAATACGATAAAGATTCTCCAATGATAGACCCGTCTTTAAAAAAATGTACTACGCATCCTGAAAATGGAAGGCTGCATCAAAGCGAGTGTTTCGTGATGAGATTTCTTCACTCCGTAGGGATCTTTTGTTTAGATTTTGCCATCACAGCTAAGGTCTTTGTTGTTACATAGACCAGCGGGCGGAGCACCAGTCTCGCACTGAAATTTGAATCCAAAATCTCTGACACTGCAGAATGTTGTCATTAGTCACAATGGCACGTCACATACGAGCTGAGGCGACATGACAAAAAGATCATCATGATAGCTGAAGGCATTTCCACGACACACATCAGAAACTGCCAGCAATACAGTAAGCAGCTGCTGCATTAAAAACGGTCATACATGATGCTTTTATTCAAAGAAAATTGACAAATAACTACTTATAAATTATTTATATTATAAATTTCTTTTTTTTAAATATAAAGAAAAAACCCCCAATAAAACCAAAATGACGATCATATCAGCTACTTCCCGTTTGTAATCATTAGTATTAATTTTACTTAATAAAAAGATCTCAACATCAGAGACCTCTCAGAAAAGCATATTGTGACCTCATGCACCACAATATTGCTATTCCATAGTCGTACCACCCAGCCCTACGTCGTCAGAAGCGTACTGCTTGGTTTTTGTCTGTGACGACACAACTGGGCCAGAAGTGTAAGTGAACACCCGGCTTTACTTCTGATAGAAAGAAAACTGTGAATACTAGAACATGTATGTTTCTGATGAACACCGTTTTAAGATGGAACCATTTCATCATCATCTTGTAAAAACTGACACTCAGACTTACAAATCCCCGGTCGTATCCCCCGCGTCCTCTATCGTAACCCGGGCGGTCGAATCCTCCGCGCTCGTACCCTCCTCTTTCTCTCTCGTAGCCTCCTCTCTCCATGTGGCCCCCCTCATATTCCCGGGGGAACTCTCGCGGCCCCAGGCGGGACTTATCGAAGCCCCCTTTCTCCACATGCTCCATCTCCTCACCGTGGTACTCTCTGGGTCGGTACGCTTGGGGTGAGGGAGAGGAAGAGGAAGACGAGGAGGAAGGAGAACGCTCACGCTTTTTCTTGCTTTTCCTAAAAATTAAAAAAAAATTAAAAAAACCTTAATTTATTTCACACTGCACTGCAGAAGAAACTGGCCTGATGACACGGCAGCCGAGTGTTCACAGCCAGTGAGCTAATTAAGCAGAAGTAACTATGGAAACTAACATGTCAGATACTTACATGGATATCAAGTTGGTTATTCAAACAGCATAAAAAGGAAAACTGTATGCTTGATATGGTGAGATTTACTATGAGAGGTTTATTTATTATTTATGGAAGGAGTCTCTGGTGTCAGCAAGCTTCAGCATGTGTATGATTTGCACTCAGTCACATGGCAAACTGATTTTTTTGGGTCTTCAGAGAGAAGAAAATAGAGGCTAGTGAAGGAATGTTTATGCTGCTAAGACATGAGCGAGAACAGGAACTAACTTCTCAAACAATCCACAACATTAAATGTAACGGAAGAGTAGACGTTGTTCTTTAACAAATAAAAAAAAAAAACTGTAATGGTTTGCAAATTGCCGTGGTGTAAGAAATGAACAGTACAGGATGTTCTGCTCAACTTCAGGGATGGAACAGTGACTGCTTCATGTTGCTGATTAGTTTCCTATAACAGCATGCCTTCTGCTGGTGACGATGCAAAACGTAAATAATGTGTACTGCGGTCTCAGCACCTCATTTACAGAGCAGCGATTTCTGTCGAGCTTCTATTGAATAGATTTATAAAAACAGTCCAAAATAATGCAGAAGAAATGGCGCAGTGATCTTGGAGCACGATCTCCGTCGGCAGGACTTACTTGGACTTCTTGTGTTTGGAGGATTTGTCAGGAGAGAGCTCTCGGCTGGGGGTGCGTGACCCGGCTGAGCCTTTGCCCCCCTCACGTTTGGGGTATTTTTTACGTCGCTCAATATCCAAACGCAGGTCCATTGATTCTCCTTCATATTTTTTACCATAATCCTGCAGAGACACAGCGACACACTCAAATTAATACTCTTCATTCTTACACCAGCACGCTACAACACAGTCCTGACTGAGGCTCATCGTGGACTGTGGTCCTCTTCATAAGCCTTTAGCATGTATTACCGCCGTGTAAGAGATAATAATCAGTATGTATATGAACAGAGCTAGTCACTTCATGTCAGGTACTGGTCGGTCAACAGTAACTTATACAAAATTCAACAGGTTTCAAGCCAAAAAATTAACAATTTAGACAACAAATAGTTATATTTTTCAAACAAAAATAAAATATGAAGCCTAACCCCACATTTAAATATAAACAACAATTATTTAAATATATAAACCTGCTTAATTAAGCTGAAAACTGAAATATTTAAGGCAGAAATTCAATGTACAAGACACCGTGGGCCAAATTCAGACAAGGTGCGCCCTCTACTGGTAACACAGAGACATAACATACTGTTTAAAAGGTCCTGAAGTCTACTATAAGGTGCTTTGCAGATCTTTAATCCTCCAGAGGCGACCTAACAGCATCTAAATTTTATGTTTATTAATCGTAAATTAAATAAGCATTTTGGAAAAACATAGTTATCATCTTTACCCAAAACTTTGTCAAGTGCATGTTTGGGGATGTTTTGCACTTGAGTTACGAGGATAACGGCGCTAACTAGTCAGAGAAACACACTTCCTCCAGTTTAAAGCTGATTTACAGGTAAACTAATAAAGCACAGGCTTCCACACCACTCATACAGTAACGATTTGATATTTGATGATTCAATATGACGACTTTACTGCTGGGATTAGACTGATGTCGTACTCGCCGATCGATATTTGACCAACCTTGTTTAGAAATCTACCATCAATTTGCGAATGCTGATTACTCCCAGTAGGACTATTTCAAAAGTTTGTGACATTGTCTATTGCTAAAAGCGCTACACAAATAAAACTGAATTGAAGTGTATCAGTTACAGGAAGAAAATAATAATAATCACCTTGCTAACCTGAGACAAATGTTTTACATAGCAGTTTAAAAATACCAATTATGTTCCACACACCAGTTGACTGTCCTGTCGATTCATTTCACTCGATTGGATCATTTCACTGCTATAAACTATGTACACATATCAGTACACTCTGACATCAGAATATCTCAGAAATAGCACAAATACGCTGTAGACAAAACCCAAAACTTCCTAATTAGTTTTTTTTGCAGTGTATAGTTCTAGTTTATAGAAGCAACATAAAGGAACAGGAAAGGATTCATTTCAAGCCGAAATTTAAAACGAAAACTGGTCCGTTTGCTATAAAAACGACCCGAGCAGCAGCAGAAGAATAAACAGAGCTTTTCTAATCAACGGCAATAAAACAGTTGTGATGAAGAACAGTGTGTGTGTAGGTCCCTGACTGAAAAAGTGCCCTTATTCTTTCTTTCCCCCCTTAACATAACTGGCAATAACAGAACAGCGCACAGATCTCATGAGAAAGCAGCATGCTCCATGCTTTCCCCATGGTGATTAGTACAGAGCCCCACGTGTTCAAATGCACTTCCAAGGAGAAAATACTTACTATGGCTTTTGTTTAGATGTCCACTGAAAGGCTTGGACAACACCATCTCAATAGTCACTTCCATTTTGATTAGCCTTTTTGTTCGGGCATGAACGTAACCCACCCAATAATCATATGAGAAAAGCTGCTGGGGGGGAGGAGGAGGAGGAGGGCGTAACCTGTATACGAGAGGTACTCGGCTCTTGTGTATTTAGAATTATTGCACCTCCTTTAAGGGGGTCTGAGGGGGCAGGGATAGAAAGCACATTGCTCTTTCAGCTGGCACACAAACTGGGCTGGAATTTCAGATTTTTGAAAACGCTCGGTCACCTTGTAGTCGCTCTCGTCCATATCCTCAAACAGACGAGCGTGCTTCTTAAAAGCACTGGGAGACACATCAATTCTCCTGCGGAGACAAACAGATAAAAACAAAAAAAAAGTGAGGACACGGAGGAATAAACTCGCCTGTATTCATTACTATTATCATCATTAACCCTCACCATCATCACCGTTACGGTTAATTAAGGAAGACAGATCAATATCTGAGCACGTCTTAGGCAAATTAATAACGTTTTAAGGAATAAAGCACTTATGCTGATCACATGCTTTATTCCTCTTACACCACAGCAATTTGCCAAATGTTCAATTTTCTATTTATTAAAGAATGACACTTTTCATTAGTTTATAGGTACATTTAACGTTGTAGAACTTTTACATCCAGTTCTTTTTACATTATAGCAGTCGTTCCCTCAGCAGCCTCTTTTTACCACACAATAAATAAAAAAAAATTATAAAAAAAAACCCAGCTTGTCAAGTGACAAGAAACTCAAAAGCACCAACACTGGAGACTCCTTCCATAAATGTTAAATATACTTAAATAACAGCCCTTTTTTTTATTTTTTTTTTAAGTCCATTAATTATTAGTCTTGGACTATGTGGCGCATATGCTTTACAATTTCCTTTGTATGTTACTACAAAAATAATAATGTAACAAATTAGCGAATTAAATGAACCTGTGATGTGAAATTACAGACGAAGCTGAACTACAGACGAAGCTCGTCTTACGTCTGAGAATTCAATAGCGTAATTCTGTTGATGCGTTAGTACCTGTGGATCTCAGGACTCTTTCTCTGCCTCATCATTTCCATCTGTGCGGCTTTCCTTTGGTACATGCCGAATCGCTCATTCAGAGACATCCCAGAGGAGCGAAAGTGCTGAGCTACAAACAAGCAGGGAAAAAAAAAAACCTTAAGTCATGAAAAAAAAAACAGAAAATAAATCATTGATACGCACATGAGAACGGGTCCAACATGGAGCCCTGAGGAACTCCAGATCATCAAGAGAAGGAAAAGACCACAACAAGAACAGAGCTGTCTAAAAAAAATAATAAAAATAAAAAAACCAGAAGCTGTTTAAGGAGTTACCTTTGATGTGATGGACGATGGTGACTATGTGTTGAGCAAACAACTCTGACGGGCTGCGGCGAAGCTGAGCAGCCTGAATGTGCTGGAAAATGGAGCGGAACTCCTCATGCTCTTTCTTAACAGGGTATATTAGATCCTGAGACAAACGTCTTTCTTTGGCTAAAGCACCAGATGAGCTAAGAAAAAACAAAAAACAAAACATGCAGATATATAATTATAATACATCAGACTACACCAGTTAGATGAATTGCTCAGGAAACGGTGTTCGTGTAATCATTTACCTCTCCGCATCTTCGTTAAACGTTTTCAGACTAAAATTAAATTCGGGCTCTTTCTTCTTAGAGGATCTGGCAGGAGGTGACGACTCCCTGGCCGAAGGGAACAGGGGCTTGCTACGCTCGGTGCTTCTGGATGGTGAAGGGGATGTTGGACTCACACGGTTCTTCTTCTTCTCCTTCTTCTTGGCAGCCTTCTCTTCTTTGCGCGCTGCCTGCTTGCGGCTCCGGAAAAGCTCTTCCATCACGTGTTCTTCCTCCTCAATTTCTTCCTCCCTTTGGGATGGATCTTTGTTGGACACGTAGTCATCGTCCCACTTCCCAAAGCGCTCTTCGAACAGTTCCCTCGCAGACAGGGTGGGTTTGGCCTTGTACTTGGGTTCCTCCTCAGGTTTTCTCTCCTTCAGGCTCTTGGAGTACTCGTTGTCCTCGTCCAGAAACGGAAGTCCTTTTTCGGTCTTTGACTCGACATAAACTGGATCCAGTTCGAAAAGGCCTTTTTGTTTCCGGTTACTCTTCTCCATTTCAGCATCACCGGTATTTGGATCTTCGCCCTGATTGTCATCCCAGTCGGCTGAGGTTTTTTTCTTCTCTGCCAGAAACCTGTAGTAAATGATCAGGAGTGATTCTTCCACACATTTCCATGCTAAGAAGAATGTTATAATCCTGAGTCTTTAAATAACTGAAACTATAGTAGAGCTGAGCGATAAGGGAGAATATTACGAAATTAAACAAGCGATATGGGCAAATCATTTTATATTAATTTTAAAAAATTATCTATTATAGCATTTGTATTGCAATAGAGTCCAAGCAAGGGGGTAACGAGACTCATCTGATACGATAGGATACATTTTCAGTACAGCAAAAAGAAGCATTGCCTGAGCATGTGCCTTAACATTCGACATTACAAAAGCACAACTGAAACCTTACAATGACAGTGTTTGTGTGATCCGTTCAGACTCTAAGCGGTGTATAACAAAAACTGTGCATTAGAATGGAATAAAATCAAGCATGGATAAGCTGTTACTGGTGTACTGGCCTCACAATGGGGCGTTCCCACTCAGCTGCGATGTCATTGACCATTCTCGACCCCTAAATATCGCTACGGGTCTAAAATCACCAAAATGGCCTGTAGCTTTGACGAGGATAAAGAAGGGCGCGTGGCCAGACGTACCAAACAAGTCATGCGCGCGTTACGACATTACAGCAGAAAACGTATCAGAAGCTGGTTACAAATTCAGCCGTAGCTGCAATCGCAAGCATTCGCGTTTGGGTTTTTTTTGTTTATTTATTTACACTGTAAATAAACATAAGTTATTAGCTGTAAAAAAAAAAACTCACTAAGATTAAAATAAAATAATGCTAACTACGCATACGTGCGCTGTGTGGAGGAGCAACGGAGGAACTTATTGGATTCCTTTATAGTGAAGTCGTCCTGATAAACACAACGTTCATGTTTTGAAAGTGAAACATTCACAGCTTTATCTGTCTGGCAGCACGCACAAGCGGAGCCAAGATACAGAGGAAGACGTTTGGTTGCCCTGCTCTGAACCTCGGAGAGCAGGTTATTAAGATTCCTAGTTAAAATAGTTCTGTAAAATAGTCACTTCATTTTGTCGCTTCTAAAGCTGAGAAGCCATCGCGACTCAAGATATCACTTATGGATGTGTATATAGGCATGTAACATAGGCAGTATTTTATGACTATGTAATGTTAATTGTACTGTTTGATATGAGGTTCTTATCGAACGAAACAAACCATATCGTCCTGGTCCTCAGCTTTAGTTCTTCCATTTCCTTGCTGTAATTTCTTAGCTCTTCAGGTTTCTAGCTTGATTTCTTTAATCCTTCTATTCCCTTGAATAATACCTTAGATAAAGTTCCTAGCACAAGTTCTTTAATCTTCTAAGTTCCTTGATCTAATTGATGAACGCTTTGTTCAAGCTTTATTCTTGAGCCTCCTAGTTACTTGCTCTAGTTGTCCTTGATCCTCCTTCCCTACTGCCCATGAGCTACAAGTAGGAAATACTTCAGGAAAAGTCCATGACAATTTTTTTGACAATCTCCCTTTGAAATCCAAGTTTGCTTCTGCACGAAAGAGAATTCGCCTTGTTCAGCATTGACATGTGAAATGAAAAACATTCAAAAAAACTGCAGATCTATAATTTGATTATCGCTCAGCTCTACAATGTAGCTACTCTAACATATTTGCTAAAATGAAATATAAACTTATCACAAGGAAACATTGAGCACTAAAAACTGCACCACAGCAGACATGACGTACCAGGACTCGTTTTAGGAAATATACTTACATCAGCTAAGCTTTATCTCCTAAATTATGGGATTGCAAACAACCTCATTGCACAGGGCAACAGCCAGCAAGATTTGGCATTTTATTTGCGTTTGAAATGAGTTGACTTCCATTTTAACCTTTTTTCTTCCAAGGAGCTTTGTTTGCTGTGCACAGACTAAACACATTTGAAAGAGTGATTACAAATCAAATACCGTGCGAGAGAAACAAAAGAGAGGGATGTTGGTTTAAATAAAAGAGGACTGCAATTCTCAAACACAGCGACACAACGTACTTTTTGAATGCTGTGGAAATGGCCGCTTTGTCTCCTGCCTTCATGTCTTCCTTCGAGAAGAAGCCAAAACCAGTCGATGACGGTGCTGGCTTTGGAGGACTCTTGGTTTCAGGAACACTAATGCTTCTCCAGACAGCGGCACCATTACCTGTAGCTGCAGAAATGGACATTTTAACATCAGGCTGACTCCCTACAGGAGCTGTTGGCTCAGGATTAGAGGTTTTAGGACTGGTGGTGTAGTCACTCAGGCTCTCCCATTTGCTCGGTGGCTCCTCGGGAATGGATACAGAAGGTTTGGGCTCTGCTTCTTTGCTATTGCCTTTTCCTTCATTTGGTGAGCTCTTACTCTTTGAATCTTTAGAGGGGGCTTTTCCAGAATTGCGGCGGCGTGGGGATGGAGATCGTGAAGACGAGCTAGTGTGACGGGACCGGGAGGAGGATTTGCCGGAATAATGGGAGCGGCTGCGGCTCCTGGAACGCTTGCGGGGTGTGCGGGAGCGAGAGCGTCCCCTTTTGGGGCTATGGTGCTCATGGGATTGCTGCTGGTCACGGTGGCCTCCATGCCAGTTGTTGGAGCGATAACCGTAACCACCACCACCACCACCACCTCCTCCTCCTCCACCTCCTCCCCTGTGGTAGCCGCGTGGATAATAACCACGACCCCGGCCACGGTTGTAATAGAAGGGTCTGCGGTAGCCACGGAAACCACGATTGTACCCCCGGTTGTTCTGAAAATCTCTTGATGGGTAGTTTCTTTCACGGCTATGGGAACGGGAGCGGGATCTGGAGCTAGGGGACAAAAAGGGAAGACAAATTGGTAAACGTTTTTATGAGCAAGAGAACACAGATTGATCAAAAAAAGCTAATTTTTTTATGTTAACTTACTAATAACTCAAGGAATTAAATTAGCAGTCAGGCAAGTTGGTAAAATCAGATACTATTAATGACCTATAAAGCATTGAATAGTCTTAGCCTGAGTGACCTACAATAATCCGGTACACCGGCTGAAAAGGTGCAGGATTTTTATTAGCACCTAGAATGATCAAGTCTAGCGCAAGAGCAGAGCTTTTTCTTACAGAGTCTCCCAACTAGAAAACAGCCTTCCAATAAGTGATCTGGAATCAGGAGACACAGTTTCAGTCTTCAAGTCTAGGCTGAAAATCTATTTATTTCGTCAAGCACGTTCATAATAGCTTTTCTCTTGGCTAAAGCGGAAGATGTGAGGGGTTTGAGGGCAGGCTGACGATGCAGTGGTGGGATGCTTTATGTCCCAGGATGTTACCTTCTGGCTATCACGTTTAGTTATGCTGTCAAAGTTAGACCTGTTTGAGAGTCCCCGCTTGCATTCTGATCACAATGTACCCCTATATATAAACCAGTGCAGTGCAAGAGCATGCCTAATAATCTGCTTTCTCTCTTCCTTTTTGGTCCTCTCTTTCCATCAAGGTATACAAGTTAGTCCTGCTTCCTGATGAGATGATTGTTTGAGATCCTGACACACTCCTCCTGCTTGGAGCTTCCTTTACATGAGAATCACACATTGCTTCTGAAGATGGCCCCACATGGACAGCTTAGAGATTGCTGTGGGTGGTACCATGTACGTACCCTAATGATTGAACTTGCCAACAGACCATGATGCTGATAAAGAACAGTTTTAACTCACTGGGTATTGCTTGATTGTATAGTATACAGCTATGGAATAGTACTGACTTATATTCACACTATCCAATATCACCCAGACATGGATGGGCTCACTTTCAAGTCTGGCTCCTCTCAAGGTTTCGTCCTCATCTTGTTTCTGTGACGTTTTCCTCAGTACTTTCACCTCTGGCTTGCTCATTAGTCATCTAAATCTACACCCAGATTTCTGTAAAGTTGCTTATCCATTGTTAGACACGCTACATAAATTTAAATTGATTAGTCTTCAATTAAAAAAGCAAAAACTTGATCAGGCACATTATACAGGCTGGCATTTTATTTAGTAATCAGGCAAGTCAGTAATTAATAAGCAAAGTGGAGGCTGGTGTGAAAGAAGCTCCGAGCACTAGAAGGGGGTAAGTTATGTCATTTACCACATGGGGGCAGTATACAACTACGTCGTTTCTCTCCATGTGAACTCGGACATAACGTCCCTTAAGCCTTCTATTCTGTTCCACCGTGCAAGCTTCAACACTCAAATACGCACACACATTCTGCACATATTAAAAACAAATTGTTCTTTAAAGACTGGAAGAAACAAAGCAAAATTAAACCAATTGAACTGAAACAAAAGTTTATGCATCAGCATTTTTTCATACTCCGAGCACTTCGTTGGATTAAACGTAATCAGTGGCAAAATAACAATAATGAAAGCAAAAATTTACACCAACTCAGAGGGGGGGAAAGCAGCTGGTTCTTGTTAGAAAATATTCAAAAGAAAGTTCTCTAAGCAACAGAGCAACTTGGCAACTCCTCGACAACACAAGCAAACGAAGAAAAAGACAGATAAAGAGCGGTGCACTTATTAAAGGTCACACAGGTCACCAGCTCAGGAGCATCACTGGGCTGGAAGAGAAATGTCCATGGCCCGTTGTGGTTCCACGGCTCTCACGGCTGGGAACTTTTTGTTAATCTGTCTTTTTTGTTTAAATGGTTACATGTCTACTTACTGGGTTCTACACGTTTTAAATGCATTCGCACAGTGCTAGGCTATTATGGACTTTAAACATGGACTCCTTGATGGATTGTTACAGAGGCAGGAAATAAACCTGTGCTATTATGTGCCTGAAAATATTTAGTCCTGCTGCGTGCCGTTCTAGTAGTAAAATGGTGTAGAGTGAGCAGGGAAGGACAAATCAGTAACTCAGGAAAAGCAGATTTGGTTTTTTGTCAAATGAGGGGAAAAAAAAAAAACACACACTTGAACATACATAAATCCAAGGTTCTTTAAACAGTGGTGTGACGCACCTTAATGACGCAACTGCCGTCCAGCCAAATTAGGCTAGTCAGCAAGTTTTCCAAGCAAGTAAAAGTGATGGTGTATAATAACGTGAGGTTAACACTTCCAATGAATTCAGAGCTTCTGAAGACAACGGACAATTTGTAAAGATGACAAAAAAATGTAATCAACTCCTTCTAACACGTGATGACTCCGCTCAGGATCAGTGTGGTACAGATGACAGACGTGCGTAATTTTTGAAGTGACTGGATAATCGGAACCGGTCCGGAATCTGGAAAGGGCTTGTGTGTTTAAAAAAAAAATGTATAAAGCGTTCTGTAAGATCGTCAGCTGTGCCGTTTAGGACTGACCACAGACAGGAAGACGATACATTACCTGTAGCGATGCTTCCTGGACCTCGAACGCGAGCGGCTGCTGGAGCGAGATCTCGAATACGACCTCGAACGGGACCGAGACCTCGATCTGGACCGAGAGTGAGAAGGAGAATTCGGTGCCTTGGACATTTTGGGAATCGCGTCTTCTTCAAAACTAGCAGGGGGGAAAAGGCAGAGTTCAGCAAAGAGAGAGACAGAGTGGGGCAGCGAGAGAGAGAGCGAGAGAGAGATAACACTTATCCCTCGGGCGGGGGAAGGGGCTCACAGTTAGCTTTATTTGAATAAACATAACTCCAGACAGGACTACAGTAGGCTAATTGACCCACATGCTAATGCTCAGTGTCAGACAGAGTAACAGCCCAGACTTTGAGACACAGTTTAAGAGAAGTTAAATCTCAGAAGTTAAACCCATGAGCATCCTGTCACCAGGTTCAAGTTTTCCTTGTGGAAAAAGAACCTGCATCACAAACTCGGAACAACTCAAGACTTCCCACAGCATGGAAATGTCAAGTGGGCGGGGCTAAAATTGGTTCCACTTCCCCGGTTACCAATCGTAAGGCTCCAGCACTCAGACGTCCCATATAGATTTTATGAAAACACACATCAGCCTACACTACATTCCCAGAGACTTTCATTTGTTGAAGAAAAACATCTGCATACAGGAGGAGGATCTGCTCATCCAGCATGCCAAAGCAAACACACGACAATATTTACACATGAAACGTCAACAAATCCCGCTGTTTTTTCAACCGCTTCTATGGTCTGAACAGATCAATGAGATCCGAAGTCTAATCTTCTAACAGAAGTTAATGTTCATCCACCCCCACGTCAGACATTCCTGAAACTCAAACAAGCCAGATTAACGACCTAAAATCTAATTAACGCCATCAGATCTCCTCGCGAGCCATGGCAGAAAACCCTAACAAACGCAAACGTTTCCGCGCTGCCCCTAATAAGCACTAATACACACCTGTTTCATGCTAGCTAAGATGAGAAAACAGATTTTATTATTTCACTGTAATGAACGCAACACATTGTCTGTTTTTATCGTGACAAAGCGCATCGATCACTGAAGATGGAGGATGGAAGGGGGCGGAGCTTTAGGACGTATCGGTTAATGCCAGACACAGATACAATACACTTGGAGCGGTTAAAATAATTAACTATGCGCCTACTTTGACAAAAGTTCTTCAGCTTTATGGTGCCGGACCGCTCGTGGATATCGACGGCATCGGAAATGGTGACTCGCTACTCGGTGCAGAGGATTCTGGGGGATTCCTCCTAAACACATAGAGGGAGGAGGCGGCTCACACCAGTCGCTGTGAACGGAGCTTCTCCTTATACGGGGCGAGGGAAAAGAAGCGCCTCAAGCGAAACTGATGATATCGCTAATAAATAATTAGAGGTGACGCCGATCCGGCATAAAAACGGCGAATTGGATTTCGGTGGGAAAATTAAATAACTGGATCCTGAAATGAAAAATGAAATTTTTCAATGTAATGTAATGTAAACAGATTTGATTGGATTTTTCCGTATAGATTTGTGTCAAACACATACACTTTAATACATGTTTATATTTATTAAATTAAAAACGAAAGTGGCGTGTGTGTGTGTATAAGCTGCGGTTTGGTGTTTTCGGCCTTTTTTTAACGCTTCGGTTAAAAATCAGAGTAAAGCTCTGAAAAAAGAGGAAATCGACTCGTACTAAAGGTTCAGCATCAGAAAGAGGAAAGTGCAGTGATCACTCTCCCTCGTCTGCTCCTAACCAGCACGATTGCTGCTTTACTATTCTTTCACCACCAGAAGACAGACGTGTGTTTTATTCTCCCTGATGTACGGAAAACTGCATGCAAGCGCACAGATAAACAGCAGGCTCGTTACGCATTCAGCCCTCGCTGGTGTTTTAGGCAAATGAGTCAGGATGTGGTTTGTGTGAGAGATACAGTAACATCCAAGAGAGCATGAGGGACACGAGTCACACGTTCACCCTCGTCCTGGAGCGAGTACTTCGCTAATACCATCACCATCCGCATTTAAACACACACACACACACACACACACACACACACACACACACACACACACACACGGGCTCGTTTACAGATCAGCAGCAGTGATGGAGATACTCATAACGCACTCGTTACTCAGGAACAAGTTATTCATCATTACTACACTATACTATAATTACTTTCTAGTAATGAAACTTATTACACTAAAATATTATTACTGCTTACTTCATGTACTCTAAAGGATTATGGCATTTTATATCAAATATTTTTAGCAGTTATTTCACTTATTACTTTATATTAAATTTATATTCTATAATTTGATATATAGAAATACAAAAAAATTAGAGCTAATCTAAATGTGCAATTAATATAAGCTGTATTTATAATTTTATAAATAAATAAATACACAGCAATATTACGAAATACTGATGAATTATTAAATATGAAGCAAAAATATTGAAATGCTTTAGATTTGTGTGTATTATTACTATTATTATGCTTTTTACTCATAGTTCATGTAAAAAACTTACTTTGTTACAAACCTTTTTATATATATATATATATATATTTAGCTTCCCAGGTAACATAATACTGAGGAATTTCAACAATTTAAAAGCTACAATAGAATCAATCCTAGCAGAAGTAAGCGTTTAGGCTCTCGATACGCCGTCACGTCCAGATCCTGGACACGGCTCTTTTCTAAACCTAATTCCAGTCTTCGCTGTTTCTTACTGGATCTGATACCCGACACATTTCCTCCGATATCTAATCCGCCGTTTGGAGTCGGAACCGGGCCGGTTCTGGTGCTGGGGATCGGATCAGTGGCGTAACTATGAGATCAGATCAGATGGACTTTACCGATCCTGAAGGGATTTCCTGTGGAAGCTGCTAAAGACAAAACACTGGAAGATTTCAAATAAAAAAAGGAATATTTTATTAGTTTATTTAAAAATATAAGAATCAAAACGTTGATAATACAAAAATAAAATAAATCACTTATAAAATTTCAATTATTAAGACTGTATATGCACAAATCTAACAGTACAAACAAAATAAAATGAGATATTAGTGTAGAAATTATTTATTCATTATCAATAGAAAATATTTATCAAACTGTACATGTGCAAAAAAAGGAGTGCAGCACGCCAGCAAGGGTCAATATTAATATAATTATGCTAATAATTTACCAATTTAAAGTGAAATTGAACGTCTTTGTACGTTTCTTTATTTCTGAAGATAAACGCTACTGTAAGCTAATGCTACATAAAGCTAGCTATTAAACACATTATAAATATAAAAATGCGTTCTATCATTTACAATTAATGTACGATTAATATGTGGTTAGATAAATTCTCAATATCAACTGTACATTCAAAATCACATTTATTTATGGTTAATTAGCTGCTAGTTTTGCTAACGCTGTAAAAATCAGTTAGCATGAAACAGCTAGCTAATGCTAATAAGATGTAGCTGCGTTGCTAATCTAACTCGGTTTTAGCGACGTCAAGCATCGATTTATAGATAAACGTGACAGTTATTTGTCTGAAAAATAAATTATAATTGTAAAGTTTAACAGAAAATGGCCGTACCTGTATATCGGGGTCGCACGCGCAGTCAGTTCGTTGTTGTCGCTGCACAGGCGCGCGAGCTCTCACTCGGCTCTACGGCTAGCCGTTTTAGCTAATCTCTTCTAAAACCGTGTGTTTGTGTCTGTTTCCTCCAAGTCTTATTAAACCTCAATCACTACACACAAGAAGACTCGTCGCGCAGCGGCCATTTGTGAGAATGTGAGACCATTTGTTCTCCTGCAGAGAGAAAAGCGCACGAGCCAAAGGATCAAATGCCCTTCCTGTTCCTGCAGTACCAAGGTTGCCAGATTACACGGTACAACCCCTAAACACGCTAAATTACACGTGTTCAAAATGGCGCCTAGTGGGGTTGCCAAGTACGTAGGGAAACAACGTTGACCAAAAGACTAAAAAATTATTCATCTAATTTCTATGACAATAAAGTCTTCGGAAACAAAAAAGACGTACTTTGCATTTTACACAATTAATACTTAAACTCTAAAGGATCATGATGAGATTTATTTTCTAAAATTTTTTTTAGCTTCCTTGTAACAAACTTAAACATGTGCAAAATAAAAAAACTTAAGTCAAAATAACTGCTGTTTTGATTAACTGAGTTATCACTTAAGTAAAAAAAAAAAAAGACATAGAAACTTAGATAATGATATATCAAGTTTAAACAAATTCACATTGTGATTCAGGGATTTCATACGGCAATCATTTTTCCGTTCTCTCACAATAGATTTGCATTCCCTCACAATAATGTTACATGCTCTGAATTGCATCATTTTTGACCTCTGTGTATTTGAGCTAAATTGCAAAAAACAGATGCCTCCACTGTCATCTTTTGTTAACATCGAGCTAGCCAGCTTGTTCATAAATAAAACTGACTGCGTCCACAAAATGAACCTCACCCCTATAACCATGTGTACTAAGCTTTGATATTTCTCCTTATTTAATCCAGCCTCAAACTAAAATCGAGATATAGGACAGTGCTGGGTGTGAATCGTGACTATGTAGCACATGGAGGAAACTAAAGCAAGGCCTGCAGAAGAAAAAAGTTATTGTGTGGTAAAAGAAAAACTATTGAATAAGAAACCTTCTCATGATCCCTCAAGGGTGTTTCGTTTTCTAAACATGAATCATCTTCGGCTTCTGTAACAGGTCCTCGGTTGCTGCCAACCACGTGCATTTATGTGATTTGGCAGACAGCAGACCAGAGACTAGCTACAGACAAAGCTAAAAAAAAAAAAAAAAGTCAAAAAGGGAGTTTTTTAATTATTAAATTTACTCATTATTACTTTATTACTCTTTTTTGCTTTAATAGCAAAAAAATCACACAAACACAATATTTATTAGGACGTATTGAAGGCAGGTGCAATAAAAAATAATAATAACTTGAAATTTAATACTGCCACACTAATCAAAAGCAGTAAAGGGCAAAACAAAACCACTTTATATTGCTGTCTTATTTATAGCCATAAACTAATCACTGATTGTTAAGCATTAAAAGGTACCTGTTGTCTCCATTCAGTCACGTTAGCTGCTTATCCAGATCTTTGTAAGTGAGGAATTTGATCTAACTGGACTATAACAAATTTGAGTTGATAATGTGTTATAATTCTGCTTTATGGTGCTCTCCTGTGTGTTTAATCTGTTTACAAGCTCTGGAAAACCACTCTAATGATTACTCGTGAATTACGCTGCATTCAGCCAGCCCTGCTACTGAAGTCTTTCCATTCAGAAATGATCGTGATAGCTTGTCTAAACACCAAAATCTTATTATTATAAACTAAATAAAATCATGTAAAATTCCTTTCTTAAAACTTTATTTACTAGAACACACCAAACGTGGGTCTGTTATGTGAATGAACAAGCGCATTTTTGAGAACACAAGCCGTTAGCTTGTCGCTTGTCAAACAGCTGAGGGCTTTGTGAAGAGTAGTGTTGCTACACATGGTTTGTGAGCTCACCCATGTGCACACTTCCTGTGGGCCTCTGAGCCTCACTTCATTGCGAGCGTAGTGAAATTAATACCCCAATCCCCATAATGAACACCTGTTACATACGTCTTAGCATGACAACGGCTAATCCCCGAGTGCTGTCGCTAGACTTATGGTCAGGAACTGTGACACATGGTGCACATGGAGAGACAGATTCTGATTAATCGCTACTTATACTATCAGAGAAGCTTGAAATACAAATCATAAACTACAGTTTTCAAAAGGTATGAGCTCAATAGTTCAAACCGACAGCTGAAGAAAGAAAGAAAAATCAAATGTGCAACATTTCCCTCTTAATTAATGGTCATGCTGGTTTACTGGTAATGCCTAAGACCAGTATGATATCAGTAGAGGCAGATCATTTAGTCATTACCACAAATTATGAAATATTATTCACCAGAACCTTCACGACTCCTCACATTTTAAAATAAAATATGACCTACAACTTCATTAGTTTCTCACTCAAGTCCTAAAAGAGAACCCAATTAAATAAATGAGAAAAAAAATATTATACTTGGTCAATTATGTATTGAGGAAAATGATCCAATATTACAGACCTGTGAGTGGAAAAGTATGTGCATGTGTAGTATGCATGTAGAAGTATGTGTGTCCTGTTTTATTTAAAGAACAGGAATCTATCAAAATCTGATCTTTTTCTGAACATGTTTGTGGAAATGTATCATGGCACGAACAAAGGAGATTTCTGAGGATCTGAGAAAAAGAGTTGTTAATGCTCACCAGGCTGGAAAAGGTTAAAAAGGGGGGGGGGGGCATTTCTAAAGAGTTCGGACTCCACGGTCAGATGGAAAGAGGAAACTCAAGACTATATTTACCCTGTCCAGGAGTGATGGACCAACACAGATCACTCCAGCGGCAAGGTGTGTAACAGTCCACGAGGTCTCAAAGGAACCCAGGGTAACTTTTAAGTAACTATGGGTCTCTCTGTCATTGGCTAATGTTAATTAGCATCAGGAGAACACTGAACAACAATGGTGTCCATGACAGGGCTGCAAGGAGAAAGCCACTGCATATAACTTTTTGTTTTAAATGAGAAGCTTTATTATTGGAGAAAGGAAAACACTGCATTCCCGCATAAGAACCTTATCCTATCTGTGAAACATGGGAGTGGTAGCATCATGGTTTGGGCCTGTTTTGCTGCATCTGGGCCAGGACAACTTGCCTTCATTGATGGAAGAATAAATTCTGAATTATTCCAGTGAATTCTAAAGGAAAATGTCAGGGCATCTGTGTGTGAACTGAACCTCTAGAGAAAGTGGGTCATGCAGCAAGACAACAACCCTAAACACACAAGTCATTCCACCAAAGAATGATAAAAGAAGAATAAAATTAAGGTTTTTGAATGACCAAGTCAAAGTCATGACCTTAATCCAATAGAAATGTTGTGTGAGCAGTTCATATAAGGAAATCCACCAACATCCCAGAGCTGAAGCGGTTCTGAACGGAGGAAAGGGATAAAATTCCTCCAAGCTGATGCGCAGGACTGATCAACAGTCACCGGAAACGTTTAGTTACAGTAATTGCTACATAACAGGGTCTGAAAGCAAAGTTTCACATACTTTCAAGAACCACCATATGTGTGTGTACATCGCCTTTCAGTGTTAGAGAGGTGCTATATACTATTTATAACACTTATCAGTCATCTTCCCTGGGGTTAACACCCTGGTAGTGCACTGACACTTTCATACTCACTCAGAGGACTGGTGTATGTATTGTATGGTTATATTCACTTTATATTCTATACTATGTATAACTAACATGTTTTTTTTTTGAGTATGTTTATGTTTATTTGTCTTGTTTCTGAAGCCTCTGGCTTTGCACACTCTGCTTTCTGGCTTGCTGCTGTAATTGGTGAATTTCCTTCTGAAATTAATAATGTAATCTGTCTATCTATCTATCTATTTTAAAAAAAGGAAAATAAATTGTACTACATTGTACATCTGAGCCCTTTTCCTACATCAGGCTACATATGGAACATGCAAATTATGAAATTATAAATATGGAAATTATACATTTTCATATTTTTTATTACCTTGAAATCTGAACATGGAAATTAGAAATCGTCATCATGTGCATTGAATTTTGTGCCTGAAATGTTTCTTTAAAGAACAGTGATCAATAGATGGTCATATTTTTTTCTGCTATGAAACTCTTGCAAAACTAGCTGGAGACGAGATGAAAAACACGCGGAAACCTGAACACATTCTCCTGCTATAAACTCGGCTAAGGACAGTCTGAGATTTGAACTGACTCCCAGTCGTGCTCTTATCTCCTTACCGTTCCATGGAAGGCTGATCTCCTACACAACAAAGTTGTAAAATTGCATTCCTGGTGCACGTTGATAGCTTCTGTAACTCCTCCAGCAGTGTGAAGCTGAACAAGCTGCAGGAAACAAATAAATTGAAATTACACTCTGATGAGCTGTGTGTAGTAGAAGTTTGAGGTCTGCTCTAACAGAGCCACTGGGTTATAATTAGTGCTGGAGAAATCCCATCACCCTAACACACACACACACACACACACACACACACACATACAGCTGACCTGGTTGATCAGAAGGTACAAGGGCTAATCTTACTCTGGTTTGTGAATCACACACTAAAACTATTTAACGTTTAACTTTTTTTTTTTACAATTGTCTCAATTTCGTGTCCAGTTTTTCAAAACACTTAACACATTCACTATTTCTGTAGATTATGTGAACTAAACTGTGTATACCTTTGCATTGTTTTGATACAAAATGCATTCAATCACCACTTTTTCCAAAATCCACCTCAGTCAGTGTCACCAACAGCAAAATTCTGTATAACTACTGCAGATTCTGCAGATTTTTACATCCTCTGTTCAAAACCGTTCACTTTCAGTTCAAAATAAAATTTTGATCATTGTAAATATGAAATATGCTGGATTTTGACAGAAAAAGGAAACCGTATGCATGAAATAAGACAGTATATTTTCATTTTAGCCACAATTTTATTCAGTTATTTGTTTGCAGCCTTGTTACCATTTATACAAAAGTGTTTATACTTGCATTGAAATGTGCATGAACATAGGCAAAATACAGCTGTAGTTGTCGCTGAAGAGATTTTTCCACTATTACTGCTGTATATGTAAGTCATGACTGTCAGTGAGAGAAAGTGTCCCGAGTACTACAGCAACTGCAATAAATTTCCCACGGGGGTCACGGGGGATTGAACGGTTGGATAAGACATGCTAAAGATTTTCTTCTAAGGTTTCAAGGCAAGGGAGAGTGTGGGAGCAAATGTGACATTCATAAAAATTTGGCTCTAAATAGGTGATACAATGGTGTAGTGGTTGGCCCTGTCACCTCACAGCTAAAAGGTTCTGGGTTCGAACCTGCTGGCTGGATGGCTGCGTTCTTTCTTTGTAGACTTTGCATGTTTTTCCCGTGCCTGTGTGGGTTTCTCCAGGCACTCCGGTTTCTTCTCACAGTCCAAAAACATGCAAATTAGGTCAACTGGTTACTCTAAATTTCCCATAGGTGTGAATGTGAGTGTGAATCCTTGTTTGTCTCTGTGTTAGTCCTGTGATAGATTGGTAATCTGCCTAGGGTGAACCACACCATTCGCCTGAAGTCAGCTCCAGCTTCCCCACAACACTTAACTGTAAAGGTGTAGATAATATGATGTGATAATGATGGATGAGCCCAAATACAGAGGACACCATGAATAAGCATCAGGGCTACAGCAGATTTCTAGTGGTAGTATCATGTGTTGTTTCATGTACTGTACTAGAAATGAAAAGTGACTATACACTTTGTTGTTATACTATAGTACACCACAGACAGTGTAGCACACAGCTGTCATTATAAAGCATGTAAGTGAAATTCAGATTTACTCTACTTTTATGTAGCCTACTGTAAGAGGTGTCATACTTTTTTCTTTTATTTTGCAATGCAACACTAAACTATAAAATGATATAGAAACACTTATATGCATTTTGCATTGCTTCAAATTGTTTGCAGTTTTTGGTTTATTGCACATTGAGTAGTCTTATGGGAGAGCGCAGATAGTATAGTTTCGGCAGAATGAGTCACTTTCAGGTGAAGTATGAAGTGTTTTGGTGGTTGAAGGGCATTTTGCACCAAAGGTTAACTTATGTGCTCTTTGAAAAGCACAGTGCATGAAGAGTTTGGAAAAAGTGGACATGGAACTGAGACGAGTGTGAAAACAACTGTTAAAAAAAGTGTTAAAGTCATAAAATGTGCGTTTCTTGAAGGAAATCCCAGTGCTGGCAAAGCAAAACAAATGAAAAATGTAAAATACAGAGAGAGAGAGAGAGAGAGAGAGAGAGTAAAAAAGTGTAAAAGATAGGGAAGTTAGATAGTAACATAGAAAGAATAGATAGATAGATAGATAGATAGATAGATAGATAGATAGATAGACAGACTATACAGGAGCAGTTTGAAAAACAAATCCCATTCAAACTCTATGTGGAAAAATTAATTGAAGTCAATAGGAAAAAAGTGAGGAATAAAAAAAACCCAGAAAGTAAGGGTTATAGAGTAATGAAAGGTAGAGTGCTTTTTTAGTATCGCCAAGAACATGTCTAATAAGTTTGGTGGTAATATTTTGAAAATTGACAAAATGGGAGCAGCTCGAAAAGTGCTCCTATTAAAAGACGAGGGGAAAAACTGAACAGAAAGAGGGATAAAAAAGAGGGATGTGAAAAGATATAGCTGCCGACCAGCAACGAGACCTACGAAATAAAGTTGAAACAAAGTTTCTACATGAAATTAATTTTGAGTTTTTGTTCCTGGAATAATAATAATAATAATAATAATAATAATAATAATAATAAGCCAAGGGATAACAGTGTAGTGCTTTACTTTGCAAGCACTATAATAAAGACAAGTTTGTGATGAGTTACCTAAAAGCCAACAATAGGTTTGGAAATGTCATGGTTAAAAGATTTGTAAAAACTTTTGAAATATATAATACCTGGATATTTATGTTAAATGATAAATGAGATCAATTGTAAATGTGGATTTATGGAAGTGAGATGAGAACATCATAGTGAAAATCCACCCTAAATTTAAACAGGCTAAGGGAAGTGAAAACATGAAAGTACATTAGTGTTACTGTAAACAAGATTTTCTGTATTAAACACCATGACAGCGCAGCAGATTTCATAGTAAAACATTTTTAGCCTTCTTCTATATGAGTGGTCACTCTGCTGTGCCGGGTTGCCAGGTCTGACACAAAGCAGCTCAAAGATCAAATAAAATTATCCCCATAACTCAAAATATCCTTTATACTGCTTAAATTCCCAACATCATTGCTAAACATGTTGTAATATTTAACATAAAGTAACAACAATGAACACACACTTGGGGACACGCTGCAAGGCTAACACCACACACACACACACACACACACACACACACACACACACACACACACACACACACACACACACACACACAC
>JAQMYM010000012.1:1461090-1471553 GCA_030014255.1 Parauchenoglanis ngamensis | reverse complement strand
ATAGAAACCAGTATCTTTTACACATCTCTTGCTCTCTCTGTCTCTCTCTCTCTCTCTCTCTGTCGCTCTGTCTTTCTCACTCTCTCTCTCTCTCTCTCTTTCTTTCTCTCTGTCTGTTTCTCTCTCTCTCTCTCTCTCAGAGATGTAGCTGCGCAGGCTTATCTCTCTCCTGCGTCTATCTTCAGATCTTTATGTAACTGCTGCTGTTAAAGCAGTTAGTCTCATCTGAAGCTCTTCTAAACAAACACTAACACAACACAGAGACAAGCGGCTTATCAGTGAGGTCACGACCCCGTGGGACAGCATGAGCCCTTCACGGAAGAAGGGACACTAGCTGGAATGTTTTCATTACTTTAATAAAGGCACTAGATGGTAACGTTCAATCCCTAAATATAGGTTCAGCTCTTTAAAATGAATCTTTGAAGAGAGAAGGGACACTACCTAGGTCACATT
Organism: Parauchenoglanis ngamensis; assembly: GCA_030014255.1. Lineage (NCBI taxonomy): Eukaryota > Metazoa > Chordata > Actinopteri > Siluriformes > Auchenoglanididae > Parauchenoglanis > Parauchenoglanis ngamensis. Next base: position 1,471,100 of record JAQMYM010000012.1, on the reverse strand, counting down.
TCATTGCTGTATGAAGGGACACTATCTAGTGCACAGAAACACTATTATCTCCTTGAAGTAGAAAGAGAAGTAAAAATACTGACACTGGACAATAAAAAGAGATAATGTGTGAATGAACTGTCTTAAAAATAATAAGACACCTGCTAGTGTACATTCTAAAGTAAATATTAGCACTAGGTAGTGCACATAATCATGAAGTAATGAATGTTTGTATTGTATTGAAACAGAATAAGACGCTAGGTAGTAAAGATCAGCTCTGTATTGAACAGAAGTATCATGAGGTCATCTCATGTTTGGACTCACTGCCCCCTTCTGGCTGGTTCTGGAATTTCCCATCATGCTGTAGTGCATCCAGTGTGTGTGTGTGTGTGTGTGTGTGTGTGTGTGTGAGACAGTATGGAGACAGGAACACTTCAGCTACTAACCTGTAACTCATTAACACTGTGAAAGATATTAACTGATGTTAAAAATCACACCGTGTGTGTCTGTGTGTAACAGAAAAAGGTTTGCATTTACTGAGTATTTAACATCAGTTAATATCTTACACTGTTTTAATAAGTTACATGTTAGTAGCAGCAGCATTCCTCTCTCCAGCCTGTCTCTCTCTCTCTCACACACACACACACACACACACACACACACACACACACAAGATGTCATTTGATTCAGCTCATTTGATTCGTTTGATTCATTTGACAAGATGTTATTTGATTCAGCTAATCAATAAGAGTCGATTCTTTCGGCTCCCAAGTGACTCACTGGTTCTTTTCTTCCTACACTGAATATAGTGTGTGAACAGTATAATCGGTGATTGTTAATACCAAACCACACACACACACATACGCAAACACAAACACAACCTCACACTCCCTTTTTAATAAAGATTTATTCCACAGGTCAGGCAAATATACATTTACATAATCAATCCTCACTTCTCTCTCTCTCTCTCTCACTCGCTCTCTGCTGATGTGTCTCAAGTTAAATAACTCAAGAGTTCAAGACGAACATACACTCACACGCGCACACACACACCCACGCACACACACTGTTTATTTCTGAATTTAAAAGAAAAAAATACTGATATAGTATAAGAACGACAACAATAACAATAATTATTTCTCATGACAATACTCGAATATCGTTTTGTCTCTAAATCCCGTCACGCAGTCCTTAAGGTGCAACACGAAGACTCTGGGGTGACGTTGAGGATTAAACTGAACACCGCTGCACCATCACACGCAGTGAGAAAGACAGAAAACACTGTTTATTTTCTTATATGGTACGTAAGTAAGATGAAGGTCCACGTCTTGCTGTCTTTCAGTCTTTCAGTTGAAGCAGTCGCTCTGACGGTTTGGCACACACACTCTCACCGCTCATCTGCCTCGCGCACACGGCGGTAAAGCCTCGTCCGATTCCTCACAGCACTTCTGTAGACATGAGAGAGACGATACACTCGGTAAACACAGATACACACATCACCCCGGGTTACTGAGATCACGCATCCAGGACTGAATAAAACGTTATGTTTGTTATCTCGGTAACCATGATGAGTTCAGCTCTCCCTGGAAGGAACCGTGTTAATTTTATAATCAAACCCTGATTGGTGCTTCGTGATGCTGTTGGTTTAGGTGCAGTAAAGGCTTCTTCCAGGAGCAGGTGCACTTATACTGCGATCACGTGACGGGTGACATGAATTACGAGAACGGGGGTGAATACTTATGCACTCACAAAAAACCAGCTACTTTGTGTAGATTCATCCCATATAATCCCAGTTAAGTAATACATGTAGATGTAGTAAATATATCTGCTTAACTTCACCTTGTCCAAGAAACATTAAACATGTCTAATCTTAGACACTAACTTAACATTTATCAGTGTGACGTCAGAGACGTCAATATTCAAATGCATTCAAACGTCCCTCATCAGCGTTCTAGTTGTTGACACGGTTATTAAATTAAAAGCTGCTCAGTAAAGCAGCTAACTTCATGGAGTTATAACCACTGTAAATGTTTCCACCTGCCACATGCTGAGGCTTCATCGGCCCCGCCTTCATAATGAAGGGCTCTCCTCCCTCAAAGGCCATGATTGGGTCAGGCGTGATGGCGCTCTGCGATTGGCCCTGCCCGCTGCTGTTACTGCTGCTGTGATTGGTCAGCTGGATGATCTCGAAATCAGCAGGCTCTCCGTTGGAGGACAGGCCGTTGTGGTGTCTGGTGTCCGGGACACCGTTGACCACAGGAGCAGAGTTCCAGGACACGGGGCTGAGAGGAGACACGGTACAGAGGGTTTAACGTTTAATAGTAATATAACCGTATATACTGTACAATAATACATTATTTTTGCCGTCCAGGTAGTGAAGTGACTTAGACAGTGAAGAATACGGTATATACAGTATATAACGAGCGCATTATAGAAAGTATACATATATACACATGCACATTTGTACATGCATTTACGGTAGCTCTGCTACTCCAGTAATTACGGTATTATACTATCGGATCTTGGAGCAGCATCGTGTGAAACAGAAAAGGTTTTATGAAGTTTCACAGTCTTAATTATTCAATGTTTACATGTTTATGATTTCAGCATTTAAATTGGTCATGTTTAAAGAAATCTACAACACTGTACCGGATTAAAGACGTATAAACTTTAATCCAATAATCTGGTAAGGTCCTGAACTCTAAACAGCTTCTCGGTTACATGATTACTGTACGACTGAGGGTGAGAGAAATGATCAGTGATTTAAATAATGAATGAATATGTAAAAAGGGTTCCTGTGGTTTCACAGTGGCACGTCAGCGCTTCCTACACACACCATCAGCGTCTGCACTCGGTCACATGACCAGAACCACACATATCTGAACCCTGTTTCAGTGTTTCTGAACACGACATTTAAGTTCTGTTTATTGTTCAGTTGATTGTCCAGCCTCTGTTACACCTGCACGTTCTCTTGCGCTGTGTTTGCGCTCGCCCGTGCTCTTGATTCTCGCTTCCTGTGTCGCACGGTTACATTCATTAGAGGAATTTCTGCATTTAAAGCCATCGAAGTCATGCTCTGAGGCAGAGACCTGGCCTGTTTAATGTGGATTTCGAGACAGTCTGCGTTTCTTGTCCTGGAATGAATTCACCCATGCTACGCTACACTACGCTATGCTATGTTTCCATTATGTTTAGCATCATGTATGTATAAATCCCGGTGCTCACAATGTAAACAGCGTATACTTTACCTCAGCTCTCCCTGTGACTGGTTTAAGCCTGGGGTGCTGTTGTGATTGACTGACGGACTCAGAGCAGTGACAGAATCTGCAAAAAAAGGTTAAATAAATGTACATTAATAAACACAGTATTCTCAACACCACTTTCTACCTTATAAATGTCTCTGTTCCTGTCTAGTTTACCAGAAATGGGGTTTAAAATCACCTCTCTAATACTGTAGATAAAATCTCCTTAAAAACCACATCAGCTTTCACTCACACAGACATCAGGTTGCCCCCTACTGGACATGTTTAAGTATGACACAGGAATATAAACCAGGCCTGTAGTCTCAAAGCCAGTGTCCTCTTCCACTTGTGTGCGTGTGCGCGCGCGTGTGTGTGTGTGTGTGTGTGTGTGTGTGTGTGTGAAGCTCTACAGGATATCAACCCTGGATCTGAGCTAAGCTAAGCAGCTAAAAGCCCTGCAGTAGCAGAGCCTCAGGAGATCCAGCTTACTTGTGTCTTTGCCGTTGATCTGCGCTGGAGATTTGGCCTCCTTCTGCAATGAAACCCAGACGATTATTAAAGTTTAAAGCTTCATGTCTGGATTTACATACAGAAATTAGAGCTGCTTAAATGATGATATCAACATGGTGATAGAACATGTTACAGTACACTTTTCAGAAATATCATCAGCATTTTGTAAGAATTACAGACTCTTATTGTAAGAAGATGATTAATTTTGTACTCAATATTTTGGAATATCTTTTTTTTCCCCCTCGTTTGCAATGTCATGTGTTTTTGTAGACGTTACAAATGTTGTTAATGCAACACTACTGTACTGCGGTTGCAGAAAAGGCTTTAAAGGCTTTTTTATGTTGCTCATCTGTAACAAATTGCAAAATAGAAAACTTTAAATATTTTCATAAGAACATTAACTGACAGTTTTGTGACAATTTATTTACACACGTGTGGTTTAAGAGTTTTTGGAACATACTCCTTTCTGATTTCTTTACAATTACTTCAAAATTCATTCCTTCGAGTTTTAAGAGAACGCTTCCGATGTAACAATATTGGAACTTAACCATGACAACAAGGATGTTAGAATGTAACTACGGCAACGAAGGAAGCATGACAAGCATGTTCAGAAAGATGAGTTAATGTTAATGAGACTGGAGAAGTGTTGGAGCTCACCTTGTCTCCTGCGTCACTCTTACGAGTTCTCTTCATGATCTCCTCCAGACGCTGCGCACACGCACGCACGCACACACACACACGCCATGGTTAATATAATGTCCAGTTTGCTCTAGTCAATATTTAATAATATTCTCAGTCTCTGACCTTCTTCCGCTCCAGACGTTCCTGCTCCTCTTTCTGAAAGTGCTTCTCTCTCTCCAGCCTCTGACGCTCCGCCTCCTCTCGAGCCTTCGACTCCGCCTCCTCTCTCTGAAAAATAAACAGACACGATAAATATGATCCACAATTTCTCTGTAAGTCATAAACCTCCAACACAACAATCTGCAACTTCGACTCTCAACATTTCCTCATCCTGCCACCAGGTGGAAGCAGAGCCTCTTTTCATTCATTTCATTACTTATCTAAAAGTTTTCTCACTAAAACAAACATAGTGAGAAAGTCACAGGTTTATAATAATGCGATGTTTTTGTTTCCATAGTAACAGCGCGTTCACAGAGACTTGTACGGCTGCTACGGACCCACGCGATCCAGGTCTAATAATAAATGTATCTAAACAAACAACATGTTTTTATTTAACAAACATGATATGGTGAAGTTTTCGAGGCGTTCATCGACGCACACTTCCTGGCTCTAAACTTGGCTTAAAAACTACAAAACTCCGCCACACGTCGGAGAAGAAGTCATCGAGGAGGAAGTGCACGGCTGAATTCTTTTTGTTTTATCGTACTTTACTCATCAATGATATAAAATTTGATTGAGTTTTCAACAACTTCATTCTACATTCTGTAATCACGACACGCCCCATGCACGAACACGGCCAACAGCTTTCTCATATCCGTGAGGAAGTTAATTTAACTGCCAGCTGCCTCATTAATTTCTAGCCTGAGCTACACGAGTCATAATAAAGACTCTTTCCATCTCTGTCTCTTTCTGTCCCCTTGTCCGTCTCTCTTTCTTTCCATCTCCCTCTTTTCCTTCTTTCTTTTTAAATAATATCTTCTACTCCCTCTGCTTATAATGTCTTTTCTCTCTTGCACCCCCTTCTCTCTCTCTCTCTCCATCACCCTGTAGGAGGGTGCGTGTGAGGGTGAGACGGGCCTTTCACATTGCTCATGGCTATTGTCTGTGTGTCTGTGTGCTGATTTAGTGCTCCTCTGTGTGCTCTGCTTTCCCATTAAACTGAATCCTACAGAAACTAAAAGCAGAAGGCAGAGAAAAGAGAGCGCGCACTTTGTGTTGTGCAGTTAAAGAGGAGCTGTTTGGGGAAATCAAGATGACAAATCACAGCCGATCTGAATAATGATGTAAAGATTCTCCTTTCCCACGGCGCACACCTGTTTCTGGAGCCGCATGTTCTCCTCCTGCTCGGCGCGAGCTCTCTCCTGCGCCTCCTTCTCCTCCTGCAGACGCTGTCGCTCCGCCATTAACCGCTGCTCCTCCTCCCTGCGCCTCCTCTCCTCCTCCTCACGCTGAGCGCGCTCCTCCTGTAGAGCTCTGAGAGACACGCACACACACACACACACACAGAGATAAACACACATTATAGACACATGTATACATTGAAACAATCTAATGTATAAAGAGTCTTGGTAGATAACGAGCATAAAGTGTCTTGGATAATTACAAACCTAAAATAATATAAAAATTGATATGTATTAACTTTATGTTCTGAATGACTAGTTTGGATGCAGCTTTAATGCACCATGGGGTATCTGTAGATCTAGGTTTTATTTCTAAGTGCTAATGCTGTCAACATTGAGAAAGACAGAACAGATTCACATTCACACAAAACACTCTCACATTCATTTAAAATGCTCTCTCATTCATATAGGATGCTCTCACATTCATTTAAAATGCTCTCTCATTCATATAGGATGCTCTCACATTCACATAAACAGATCTCACAGCCATACAAAATGGTCTCGAAGTCACATAAAACATTCACTTTTACACAAAGTGCTTACATTTGCACAAAACACTCACATCCACATAATAATAATTAATAATAATAATGATAATACACACAAACACTCTCACATTCAGATAAAGCTCTCTCACATTCACATGAATGTTCTTATTTTCAAACAAAACGCTCTCACATGCATATAAACCGCTCTCACATCCACATAAAGCACTCGCACATATAAAATACCCTCATGTTCACTCTCACATTCTCTCCCAGGCTCTCCCACCTGTTTCTCTGCTCCTGCTCCAGCCTCTCCTGCTCCTCTCTCTCTCTCTGCTCTCGAGCTTGCCGCCGTTTCTCCGCCAGCACTCGGGTCGCCTCCTCCGGGTCTGTAGTACCAGCCATCGACTTGGTAACGGGAGGGATGGGGTCAGGTGGAGGAGTGGGTGTGGGCTCTGGGGTCTGAGGAGCCGCTGTGATTGGCTGGGTGGCAGGAGCGGGCGTCGCTGGAGAGGCGGAGACTGTGATGGCAGGAACTGAAATGATAAAACAGAGAGGAAATTTAAGAGACAAAACGTCAGTATTTTAAAATCTCGGTTTTCCAAATCCCTCCTGCTTATCACTTTTTGATGAACGACACTCAAGTTCTCTTCTGAGGATCAGACTCACTCTTGGCGTCTTTAGCAGGTCCGGTTTGAGCCGGCTGTTCTTTCTTCGTCTCGGTCACGGTGACGGTGCTCACGGAGGGGGGCTGCACTCGAGCCGGGGTCTGTGCACGTCGGGGGCGGGTTTTAGTGGTGGGAGGAGTTCGGCCTGATGAGCAGGTGGACAGGGGTTTGGGGGACGCGGCAGGACTGGGGGACAGGGGACGACTCCTGGGGGGCGCAGGGGAGGAAACTCGACTCTTAGGTTTAACATTGGTGCTGAAAAACAGAAGAAGGAGAAGAAAAAAAATTGTTGATAGTGAATATTTTGAAATGTTACCTTGACAATCTTTAAATAAAAATGATTACATGAACAGTACAGTTGAACAACGTATCCTAGTTACACACACATACAGAAGTCATATTGAATAACAGTGGGAATAATAGTGTCCATCCCATAATAGACAGTAACTGAAATGTGTTTAACTTTAAGAATATTAATATCTGTTTGCGGACACACCTGAGCTCAGGTTTGGGTCGTGTGATGGACTCGGACTGTCTCTTCTTCTGCACTTTCTCTTTAGTGATGGCGTTCTTCTCTTTTTCATTCTCTCTCTCTTTGTCCTTCTTCTCCTTTTTAGCCTGTCAAAAGCAAAGTGGCTGTAAGTGTGTGTACCTGTAGTGGGCAAACGTTAGAGGTATGTGTGCGGTGTGTGTATGAGTGCATGTATGAGTGTGTGTGTACCGGTGCGGAGTTGCGTCTGCGTTGGCGCTGTGTGATATCCGGTGTGCTGGAACTCCAGCGGTCTGCGCTGTGCTGGTGGGAGCAGGCGGCTAACGGAGACGCGGAGGGAGAACGGGAACACTGACCTGAGAACACACACACACACACACACAAACACACACCATAACACAGTTATTCATCCTGATTATCCAGATTAGCTACATAAGCAGACCACATTGACACTAATCTGAGATCAGACTCAATAATACTGTGTTTAACATCTTAAACGTATAATCAGAGTTCACTGAGCTTAGATCAGACTCATTAACACTGTGTTTAACTGTTTGAACACATAATCAGAGTTTACAGCTGATCTAAGATCAGATTTAACCTCTTTCAGCTGTTTATTTTCTCGTATACTACACAACTTTGAGCAGATCACTGCCTGCTATTAAACTGTTAATCAGACCTTCTAAAGATTAGTTTTTAAAATGTTATTATGTAAATTAATGCATGTTTGATTAGATTTCTTTGTTTGTTACACTCACGAGGGTCGCTGCTGTTCAGGAGCGTGGCGGCGCTGCGGCTTCTGGCCAGGAAGGACAGCGTCGGGGTCATGAGTCTCTCCACGATGCGACTCTCCCAGGGGCTCAGGCGGAGGCTACGAGCTGCCAGGAGAGGGCGCTGTTAGTCACCACACACACACTGCAACACACACCGACTTGCGCACACATACACCTACACACGACATTCGAGTCATTCTTCCAACCAGCATGTGAGCTGAATTTAGCGTACACTTCTGAACTATGATATTTAATCAATATTTTACGGTGCCTGTATAATACCATAATATTTGCAAACAAAGTGTCAGTAAAAAAATTTTAGTCACAAAATATATTTATGAAAACTGTTATGTGAAATCTAAGCGTTCAATGACATGTTTATTTAACATCCAGAAATAATATTAAAGAAGAAATAAGAGGAAAACCGTAAAAAATGATCATTTAGTGATTACATTTATTTATTAAATATGAAGTACTGCAAAAGCCTGCAATATTTTCACGACAAAAACAACAATTATATAAAATTTCACCTTTGTTCTTTGTAACCTTTTTGTCATTAGTACATTTTTTGGATGCCATGTAATTACAGTAATATTGTAAATTCCAGGTTATTATAATATAAGAAAGGTACAAAAATAATCAATTGTAAAATTTTCATTAGACATAATTTTTGGCCAAATTGGAAGAAATCTAGACAGATTTTATGAATATGTCAGCTTTCTGTTCGGTTTCTGACTAAAATGAAAATAAATACATAATTCCAAAATAGTTCTTACTTATATTATGAAATAGATATCACATGATCATATTGCTCATATCGTTCTCTACAGGAAGTGTGTTAAAACACGTCAACACACAGCTCCTCAAATAAACACTGCACCACTCTTCTTCATTAAATATTCATTTCCATTAGACCAAAGTCTTCCTCTTGTCCACACTAACATGGGTTAGAAACTTTCCATCAAATCTGGCATTTGTGTATCATTTTAAATAAGTTGTCCAATCACAATGAAACACTGAGATGATAAAAACAATGCATGTATCTAAAAGTTTCCTCTTGCCAAACTACTAAAAAGAATTAGTTAAAAACAAACAAACAAAAACCCCCAGCAATTTTAGTGTGTATGAAACCCAAAGCTGAGAAAAATGTGTTAGTGTGGCCATGGCCTAATTCTGCAAATTTAAGAAGCCATCAATTAATCCTATGTGTGCATCTTGTGTGTGTATTACTATTTTCACCAGATATAATGTTCCTAAACATGTTTAAAGATCTCTCACACACCATTCTTCAACTTGCATTTGGGAACTAGTGAAAGACCGCTAACTCGAAGAAAAACCACAAGCTTCCATTAATTGTTAGGTCTATTAACCGCATAACTATTTTACAATTGTCCAGACTATTGTTCTATTGAAAATGTTATTCAAAAGGAAAATCTTGCTAAAGGAGGTGTTTGTAAATTAAACAGCTCTGTTCTAAAAATGAGTGGAACAAGGAAGCTCTGTTCTAACAGTGGGTGGAGCTAATTTCTGTGATGGAAATTTAAATAGCCAAATCTATACCAAGGTGATATTGTGTACACATAAACATCACAAACAGATCGTTTCAATTAGGAAATATAAACAGCTTATTCCCCATACAGCCTTTCTCTGTCTTTGGCACACACACACACACACACACACACACACAGAGACAGACACGCACTCTCTCACACACACACACAGAGACAGACACGCACTCCCTCACACACACACACAGAGACAGACAAGCACTCCCTCACACAC
>JAQMYM010000012.1:1448531-1460990 GCA_030014255.1 Parauchenoglanis ngamensis | reverse complement strand
TATAAAAAGTACACATATGCATCTTCTTGTATTCAGTACATATTAAAGTGGACTTAAAACAACATCATATCAATGTAGAAATAAAAAGTTCTCTTATTTTGCAAGTTTATAATGTAAGCAACCTCAAAAGAATCTGGTACTTAGCGAATAACACTGTTTACATGTATGTAGAGAAATGTATGTCATAATTAATATTTATACAACAGCGCAGATGAATTCTCAAATCTGATTGGCCAGAAGGTGTGTATTATTTTAGTATAACAGCACAGCTGTATCATCAACAATAGGATTAAACAAAAGCATTCATTCTAATACGCTATCGTTTCCACGGTAACAGCTCATTCACAGTGACTTGTACGGCAGACATGCCACATATATACACATTTATTTAACATTTATGGAACGAGTCTCATGTGTCAGTGTTTTGTAACAGTCACAGGGCTTGGAAAAGTCTTCAGACAGAGGAGTTTACACTTTCTGTTTATTCAGTAAAATGCCAAGCTGTGGGTTTTTTTGAGAGAGGGAGAGAGGGAGAGAGAGAGTGAGAGAGAGTGAGAGAGCGAGAGAGAGTGAGAGAGCGAGAGATGTTAGTAAGGAATGGACTGTTTATCGTAGCTATATTGTAAATGATAACAGGACCTAACTTGTCTCTTGGATGTTCCACAACATTATATCTAACTATAAACCGTTAAAATGTGAGATGTGTCATTCATTAATAGAACATCGTTGGTGAAATGCTGTGGTATAGAATAACACTCCAGGCCATGCTGTTACACAAAAGTAACACACTTTGGGGTGGCAAAAGCAATCTGCTTTGCGTTGTGCCGTATCACACCACCCCGGCATCAATTATTTTCATATAACTGTCTGTCAGCTTTTATTCTGTATAAAACAGTCACTTGTGTTACTGTTTAGGATTATGGATATTCCTGTGATGACCTCGTCTGCCTGACTATTGACCCATGACACAGACTACGATGATGTTTGGAGGATTGCCCGTAATGAAACTCACGCTGAGCGCGATATTTGATTTTTGCCCAGACAATTTCTTTAGGTGGAATTTTTTTCCGTTTTGAGAACTCAGTCTTATTAATCCAGCATTAGAGAGCATGTTATTAATCCTCAATGACAGCGCAATTCCTTGTTAATGTGTTATATCATGTTTGATATGATATTATCATTCATAATTCAGTCCCAGTCACATTCCAGCTGCAATAACACAGCACACCACACACAGAAGAGGGACGACCCAAATCATAAACACGACAGTGGAAAAGGAAGTGACTCATGAAAATTTAAAAACAAAACAAAACAGCAACAACAACACAAAGCACCACCATCTCCACCATCACCACTATCACCTCCACCACAAGCACAAAGAGCCATGTCACTGCTACACCACCACCACAAGCCATGAGATTAGAGATGTGTGGGCTGATGAGGAACTCAAAATTACCCACAATGCAACAGGGAGGAAGGGGTTGATTGTGAGAATGACTACTGATCACCAGGCACAAGCAGGCAGGCAGGCAGGAAGGTCACCAGAAACAACGGATTAAGAGGAAAAAAATGACTTAAATAAAGATGGAGTCTGAAGGGGGAGGGGAGAACACGTACGCCACTCCAGCTTACTTCGTTTGGGCGAGTTCCACAGCGTCGCCGACGACTTGGACAGCCTGTTGCTAATGACAGGCTCTGTCTGCCGTGGCAGGTTTACGGTGGAGGACGAGCATCTGCCTGCACCGGAGAGAACGCAACACACACATACACACATACACACATATGTTCACAGAGGAACCCAGAGATTCATATTGAGGGAAGGAAACTGAGCCGGTGTTGGAGCTATGCCACCAGGACGTCCTGGAAGCTGACTCACACTCTCGTCCAAATACTGCCTGTAACACTACCACTTCTTACTCAGAGGTGTACCAGATATCACTGTGTACATATACCATCATGTGTTCACTTTATTCACAGAAATATTCCACATGAACAGCCCATTCATGCGATATTCATCACTATGGAAGCCAAAATTCTCAGACCCATGGAAGTACTGGATAGCGATCAATGCTATGTTTATTTATTATGTTAAAGACCTTTCTTACAAATTTACCACCGTGAATGAGGTAAACGATGATCTTCCCAACATTTCCCAACAAAGACTTAACAACAACGTCCTAAATAATTTTACCTCAGTTATTAGTTACACAGCTAAATATATCAGTGAAAATAGATTACAAATGTGGGTTAAAATCAACATTTACCTCAGATGTGTTGGTAAAATCCTAGGAAAAGGGTTAGTATGACTAAACAACTATATTCTAGCTAAATTTACCTCTGTTATAAGCTATCTAAATATAGCCAATAACTGAGGTATATTTAGCTAGAACTTTTTTTTTTACATTTTTGTAAACACGTAGCAACATATCTGAGGTAAACAATGATCTATTAACTAACTATAGTTCACCCTGTGACTAAATATAGCCAACAGATGAGGGAAATTTAGCTATAGATAACTTTATGACTTACTATAGCTAATTACTGAGGTACATTTCGCTAGCACATGGTTGTTTAGTCATACTAAGCCTTTTCTTTGAAATTTACCAACACATCTGAAGTAGATGTTGATCTTCCCAAACATATTTTTCCATTAGCTAATATTTTATTAGCTAAATATAGCTAATACTTGAGGTAAATTCAGTTTACGTAGTCATTTCGTAGTCGTTTCACCACATATATTACACCCCCCTTGCTGGAAAAAGAAATTCTGTCCTCAGTCACTCATTAACTAAATAACTAAATATAGGAAACAAATGAGGTAAATTTAGTTAGCAAATTGTTGATTGGTCTTATTACTGAGGTGACCGTTGATCTTCCAAGCATTTGTATTCTAAGTTCACTGTCTTATCGGCTACCTGAGTAATACCTGAGGTAAATTTAGCTAGCATATAGTTGTTTCAGCATGCTAAGCCTTTTCTTTGAAATGCACCAACACATCAGAGGTAAATGTCCGCCCAACATTTTTGTTCTATTCTCACTCATAAATGAGCTTAATATAGCTAATAATTAAGGTAAATGTAGTTATTACATAGTTGTTTGGTCACACTAAGCCTTTTCCTAGGAATTTATAAACACATTTGAGGTAAATGTTGATCCTCTCAGCATTTTCTCTCTATTTTCACTGTCTTTATAGGTGTAAATATCTTATACCTAAGTTGTTAGTTATATTTCTTCACTTTCAACACTTGCTTTTGTGATATTATTTTGATTGTGACTGCCTTTAAACTAAACACAGATTCAAACTGTTTTAAATAAGATTTATATTAAAAGCTAGTGTTATGAACTAGCTGTCTAATTAGCTAACAAGACATGCTATCAATTCGGTAGCATTTTGTTTGGTTGTTTTGAAAAGGAATCTGAATCAAGAGTAAGCTCAACCCTTAAAAGTCTATAATCACAGTAACGTAATTTCTCACAGGTGGTTGTAGAAACTTCAGAGGGAATTGTATTTTGCTTGCTAATACATTATTGATAAAGTTCATAAATGATAAAGCTGACTGAAATGCCAATCTTGGAACAATAAGAAAGCTGAAATTAATCTTACTCTGGTAAGGTTTGTAAGTTAGTATACAAACTTCCAGAAAAGTACTTCAGGGAGTCTGTTACTAAAGAAATTTCATTTAAATTAGTAATGTATTGAAACAGCTCGTAGGATGGTGACGGGGTTACGACCGAGGGAAAATAGGGAGGTATAGATGAGTGGTAAGGCAAAACTATGTATCACGATACATCAAGACATTCAGAAAAACTGTATTTTTGTAACCATTTACAAAAATACTATATTTAACGAGCAACTGGTAAAAAACATTGGGCCTCATTTATCAACATGGTAATGTAATTGCTTTTGCAGGAGCATATACACGAAAAAATGTATCGTTCATGAAAATCCAGTTGGGAAAAATCTTCGTATTCTGTGTTCACGCCAGAGTTTGTGTAAACGTATGTGTAATTGGACTTAGATATGTGACCTCAACAAAGTTACATAACATTTCTGATGTTTTTGGTTTAGCCTATGAAAACATTTACACACAACTTTACTAAAAAATAAATGAGGCCCATTATCCACAAGTACTCCAAGAATAGCATATTATAAAACTCACATATGACGTTATCAATATCATATCACTACAAACCAACACACACACACACACACACGCAAACACACACACACACACACATACACACACACACACACAATCCACACTATCACCAAGCATGTTCAACAGCATTACGACCAACCATAAATACACTCAGCATCACGCTGCCCTCTCTCTCTCTCTCACACACACACACACACACACACACACACTTGCTAATAAACAAGAGAAGCTCAGCACTTATATGTAAGAATCCACTGCAGTGACCCACGGCTGTCTCTCTGAACTCTCACGCCTGATTGCACTTCAGTTTCCTTTTGATGAAACGGTTGAATGTCAAACACTTACAGGCTCTTCGCTGTGTCCCTCTGAAGGAAACATACAATGTGAATGCCTTTATGGACCAGTAAACATCCAAATAATCCCAGAGGAACCATTATTAGTAGGACCACCACTCCATGGTGCTATTCCGATGCCTTTACCATCTACCCAAGTGATTTGAACTGGCGGATCGACTTGAAACAAATCGTGCTGCACATCCAATAAATGTGTGAATAAAAAACTGGCCATAATTCACCGACTCGAAACTGTAGAGCTTTATCCAATCACATGCACTTATGTACATTTTGTAGCTAAAGGCAGCTCATTGAACCAGAGCCCAGCTACAGGAGAAGAAAGCTCAGAAAGAGGAGCATTTTCACGGGACTTCACAGTTCTCACAGTTTCAGTATTATTTACCCTCTCGGGTCTGATTAGTGGCCTGACGAGCTGGCTTGTTTATGTTTCTCTGGTCCATTCAGAGTCCACGGTGCTACTCTAACGTATTAGCGTGAAGCAGCTCTACAAACAAAACAAAACTACACCAAACATTAAAAGTTAACTGCAGTTCATTCAGTCATGTTAGTTGCTTATCTGGGTGTTTGTTAGTGAGGAATTTTATGTAACTGTAGCTGGAACCCCCTGATTTACAGGCATCTCCTTTCAGTGAGCACAGAGCAGGAAGCAGGAGAAAAAGAGATCATTGGAAGAACTTAAACGCTCAGCAATGACACACAAAGTTTTTTTTTCTTGATTGGTTGGAGGAGACGATGATAATGGAGTGAAGCCAGTGTGTGTGTGTGTGTGTGTGAAATACCCCCAATGACACCAGTCCACTGGTTAAAACTAGGCACATTTATGCTAATCCCTCCGTCTGTTAACATGGTCAGTGATACCAAAAGCACTCACTCTCTCTGCGAGACGTCTGGTTGAGTCCTCCAGCCCAGGACCATCTCTGCTGTCTGATCTCAGCCCACGTCTTCTTAGTTGACCGTTTGATAGCGGTCTCGTATCTCTCCTGGAAAGAACACACAAACCGTCTGTTCAGTGAGCTTCCATAACACACTTAATAATGTTTCATTCATCAGTCCTGAGTCACGGATTATTGGCCTTCTAATGGTCACGTGTCTGTAAACAGGAAGTGTGGCATGCTATGCTAAGGGTTCTACAGTCCTAGCAGGTGAGAGATTCCCACACACACACACACACACACACACACACACACACAAACACACACACACACTAATGCTCACATGTTTTTAGGTTATGAATCACGAGCATAAAACTTAAATTAAACTTGATTATGAAAATTAAATTAAATTGTTTTCATTAAACATACAGTATTTGATGAGTATTATTAAAAGTAGTAGTCATAAATAAAAGCAGATCAAGGTTAAAAATGACAAAAGAAAAATCAGCCTGACCTAATATAGCAAAGCAAAAATACAGGTAAAAAAGACTAACAAAATAAACTGGCTGATAAATAAATGAATGCTAAAAGACTAAAAAGGAAAAAAAGGGCTAAAACTTAAAAAGAGGGTTAATAATTAAAAGACTGAAAAAAGAAACAAATTTAAACAAATACATTTCTGAAGAAAGACAAAAAGACATTTTTCAATAACAAGCAGCCAAAGAGACAATAAAAGTAAGAAAGTAAACCAAATAACCAGAAAGTAAAAGATCAGACTTTTAAAAAATCTAAAAACTAAAAAAGGTGATGAAACAGGAGATTTGATTAATAAAATGACAAAAAAAAGAACCTAAACCCCACACAGGCTTCACAAAATAAGGGTAAAACCAAACAAACAGGTGAAAAGTAACAAACACAAAAAAAGATAAAAACACTGATTACACGACTTAAGAAAGAGTAAAAGATGAATGAAGAAAAGCAGACCTGCCTAAAAAGCCAGACAAGCAAACTAACAAAAGTAAAAAGGCAGTCTACTAGAAATCAGACTAAAATACTTTAAATCTAAAGGATTAAAAGGTAGAAAAATACGCTAATAATAGTAATCAAAAATGTTTAAAAATGCTTGACTAAAAAAGTAAAACTGCTCACTGCAACACTAAAAAAAGGAAGCAGACTTGGTTAAAAACGTTGTACATAAATGTAAAAAAGCCGCTGAGAGACATGAGGAGACGGAGGCGGTGTGTCCTGACCTTGTTCTTCTCCAGTTTCTGTCTCTGTTTCTCCTCCAGCAGCGCTCTGCGTTTCTCAGCGCGGAGCCTCTGCTCCTCCAGCCGCCTCCTCCGCTCCTCCAGCTGGCTCTCCCTCAGACGCCGCGCCTTCTCCTCCTTCTCCAGCCACTGAGCTTTCTTCATCGCTACGGAGGAAGAGGAGAAACATGGAGCTTTCTTTAAACCACACAGACACACACCTGGGTGGTGTTACGGCCTGCTGTTAATCACTCCATCTAATTCTCCTCAGGGGACGTGGGGGAAAATACAAAAACCTTTCTATGATGTTATGCTCGTGCTTGGATCTGTAGGCAGGTTAGCAAAACAAGCTAACAGTACTAGCTACGTATAATCTCCAGAGGCAACGATCTCTGCTGCTTCCTTGGGAAGGTCTCGTACACGTTTAAGAAGACAAAAAACAAGATCTGCATCACTTTGGTCAGTGAAAGTTGCCTTTTAATGTGCTGTATAAATCAAGTTAACTTGACTTGTAACCTCGGTTTTATTGTTGCGAGTCCAACAGCAAACAGGAAATAACCGCAGGTGGGAAATAAAGTTGTGCGCGGGGAACCGAAGAAACGTCGGACCACGAGATTGGTCAGAGGAATCGTTCGAGACAATTGTTTGCATTTGTCACTTTTCAGTGATTATAACTAATTTGCACTGGCTCATTATTTCTGTCTAAGTATACAGACTGATGGTTTCACGCTTCATTACTGTCAGATAATTATTTTGATTTTGGCCAGATTTGACTAACTGCGTCGTCCCGCATCATAATCGCACCAATCGCTTCGAGCTCAGCGCGCCCCCGACTGCGACGACTGCAAATGAGCGCAATAAAGCCTCGTGTTTCTGCCTCACGGCGGTCCCGGCGCACACCACGGACCTCATTTCACTTCCTGATCAAATAACGATTAAAAAGCCATCATGGTTACTTATTTACATTTCCCAGCATGCTGTGCAGCAGCTGCTCACATTCTCCTTGAAGGAGAAAAACATTCAATATGCCATAACGGTATTTCCTGTTTTCTAGCGCCTTAACCGTGACAACACACTCACACTCACACACACACACACACACATACTGGGGTCAGGCCAGATGGGACTGAGGAATGCAAACCTCCCCGAGGAACTGCTTTGATTTACAGGAAGTTCACTTCACCCAAACTTCTTACTTTACTGTGTTTTACTCTGTGATTCTGTCCTGTTTCCTCGTGGACTTCCTGTGTAACTGCGTACGTCTCGCACAACTTGCAGCACAAAGGTGTGATGAGGACACAACAGGGAGTGAATATTTAATCTGAATGTCTGAATGTCTTTATTGATTTGTACAGTCTATTTCCTTTCAACTTTATAGAGCCATATCCTGCTAGCCAGTGTGCTAGCACTGTAATTAGCTAGCCTGCCCCGTAGCTAGCATGCTGATTAACTGGAACGAGAATGGCGAGCAGGATGAAATGGAACTATGGAGCAGCTGGAGAGATAAAACTCAGTTTAAAGGTTGTAAATTATTAGAGACCGACGCCGGAGACTCCTTCCCTAAACTGTCAATCAAAACCTCTGGACCAATCAGAATTCTACAGCAATCCTGTGGAATAAATATACAGTAATACAAGCTTTCTAATGTGACATTCTCTCATATCCTGCCACAAAATGACATCAATTTAGATCATTTGCTTTTTTAATTCATGAACGATCAATGTTTGATTGCACATCTGCAGCTTTGTACAATATTAGAGATTATAGTGAGCACAAAACATTGTAATCCTTTTAGCTTTACGTGTCAGCTTAGCCGTTCTGAGCTAAAGAAAAGAGCGTGGGTGTACACACGAACAGAGTTCGGGTATTAAAATACTCCCTTTCATCTCCGGAGCAGAGCCGGCTTTCTGCGTTACGTTTGCTGGGATTTTCACTCCCTTAAAGAAAGATAAAGGGCTTTTTTGGAGGGTGAGGATATTAAAATGACTGCATTGCAGCACCAGAAGAGCTGGATGTTGGGTTTCCTGGAGTTACAGCTCCTCTAACAGCTGATAAAGATCAGGAATAGGCAAACTGATGGATGATGTAATTCTGTCTAACCCGAAGGGCCATTTATCTGCCTGTTAAAGGAAGATCTTTATGAGGGAAGCTCTGTCTCTCATTTACAAGGGCTGATCCATGCACGCAGGAGATAAACATCCATGTCAGACACGTGTCATTCACACTCATCGCTTAATATGTGAAGCTGGAATGTGAAACGTGTAGGAAAGGAGTAGGGGTAATTCATGGAGCTTCTTCACTAACATCATAAGCTACACCAGCTGTCAATCATCTCCGAATTGGTATTTTACGGATGTCTTTGACTCGTACATGGCCCCGCCCACTTTGCAGCCTTTATAAGAATAGAAATGTTTACTTCTGTTCAGCATGCCAGGCTGAAACCTCCACTGCATGCACGCTTTTCATCCAGCTATAGGATAAAATCATTTATAAATCTATTATGATTCATATTTATTTTTCTGTTGTTGTTTTAACTGTAACTGTAACAGACATGCTATATCATAGCCAAGCACCTGCATTTGCATGCATTCCTGAATTAAAGGAATTCTCCAGTGTTCAGCCTAATCCCTATCCATCATATTTGTTATGTATGTGTAAGCTTCACAGTATGATAAACACGTCTGAGAATACGATAACGAGGTAATAATCAACCATTTAAAAACTCACAGGTTGGTGGGGAAATTTACAGGAAACATTAATTACGAAAGTCTCTTTCCGTGTTCATGTAACACGAACCGAAAGGAAGCAAAAAGATCAAAGCCTCACATTGTTCTGAATTTCTTAATTTTTCCATAAAATCTATTTATCAGGATTAAAGAGAGAGAAGCTGTGAGGAAAAGCAAAAAAGAAAAGCATGTAGCTGCGATCCTTAGAAATAATGTTTGGAGTTTAGAGTTCTGGTCAGCTAAGGGCAGCTGTAGGAGCGGGTCAACAACTGCCCCTGTAGTTTTCGAGTCATTTCTCACTTCAGAAGACGTCTTCCTCGGGGGTAATCTTACATATGTGCCCAACAGATGTGGTCGTGAAAGTGCTGTATATCTGTAAGTCTGTTTACAGAAGAATAGTCACCATGAAGCAGTTTTCCATCTGCACAACATAATTCCACATGCAGCAGCAGCTGGTGAACACACTGGGACGTCGACTCAATATCGTCTGCTTCGTACTTTATGCTGTTTGCAGTAAATCTTCTGCTGTGGGTTTAATGCTACGCTACATCTAAATTAGCAAAAAAAAAAAAATACCCCACTATTCGAAAACTGAATTAAACTGAACTAGAATTGAAATGTTAAACTGAATTAATTAACTTCATATTAGGAAGTAGAGGAAATGGTACTGAATTTGGTGTTCTGAGTTCTGTTCAGCTGAACTGACCTGACTGACATGGGACTTGAGCTGAATTGAGATGAGTTCACTTCAGTTTAGTTGGATTAGTTTTAATGAGTTTAGTTCTATTGTGTTGAGTTTCGATGAACTGAATCGAGTTGAATTGAGCTAAACTGAATTCATTTAGTTGAACTGAGTTGAGTAGAGATGCGCTCAGCTGAATGGACTTGAATTATTTTAGTTGTATTGAGTTTAAATGAGTTAAATATATTGAGTTGAGTTGAATTCTGTTCAGTTGAAGTGAGTTGAGTTGAGTTGTACTGAATGTTGATGAACTGAGTTTCATTGAATGAATTTCAGATGAACTGATTTGAGTTGATTTGAATTCAGTTGAACTGAGTTGGGCTGAATTCAGTTTCGTTGGGTTGAGTAGAAGAGTTCAGTTGAATTGAGGTGAATTGCGTTGGGTTTCGTTTAACTGAACTGAGCTTAGTTGAGATAAATTGAGTTGTGTTCAGCTGAATTGAGTTGAGGTGAGTTGAGTTAGGCCCAGGTGAACTGAACTCAGCTTAGTTGAGTTAAAATGAGCTGAGTTTAGTTGAATAAAGTTGAGTTTAAATGAATGGGACCGGATTGAAATAAATTAAACAGGAATCAGGTGAGTTAAAATGTATTTTAATTCAATTGATTTGAAATGCACTGGACTTAATTAACTTGATTTAAATTGAGTTGAACTCAATTGAAAAAATTCTCCTGCTGCTGATGGACAGGTCTGACACGAGCAAGAAAAGATCAGTGATAGGAGAAACCGAATATTAATTCCTACATCTGACAACATATAAACTTTTCATGATAAATAAAATCACTTTCACGTACAATTGAACTCTCTGAAGTCTCTAAGTTTGCTTAGGCAAAAAAGAAAAACCTCCCTAAACTCTCCCTAAACATAAACTTGTCCCGTTAGTGTTACTGTAGCAGTTTGTTTTGCTTCCTGAGCTGAAGCTTTAACTACCGTCCTGATCTTAATCCCTCTCATGAAAAATATCAATCTGTATATTCACCCTAAAGTCATTATCAGTTAGCTTTAACACAGCTTTAGTGCTGAAAACTTTTAATTTACTTTATAATGGGCTTGTACTGTCCAATCAACATGAAAAATTCACCTTTTTAACATTTACATTTTAGCGTTTACACTTATTAAGCTCATTAAAACTACTAAAGCTACTGAAACGTCCTCATTCACGTTATAACAAAGCTTTGTTTTTTATTGCTGCTGCTACAATCATGCTAACTGTAATGGATTAAAAGCAAGCTAACTCAAATGATCATTTACCATATTTTCTGGAGTAGCATGGCTAAAATAAAACCACTAAGTAATCAGAATATTATAATTTGGATAATTTATATAATATAATACATAAAGCACATATGATATACAGCACAGCACCAGACAACAAAAAATATATTATAGTCCAGAAAATACGGTAATTCACTTGAAGGATGGCCAAGGAGATGATTACAATGGCAAATCAGGAAATCTGATTTAAAGTATTATATTGAAATGAGGTTTGAGCAATGAAACCACCATCTTTTTTGAACGCCGTCACATATCTTACCTTGCTCCTGGGTTTTCTGTTCTGAAGCGTTAAAAACAATGAAGAACAACAGCTGTCAAGTTCACTATGCCTATAAAGCAAGGCTGGAGAATACTGACTGGTTTCCATTACAAGCTGATTTAACATGTATAAATATTGCATAGGTTAATAGGGTTCCTATTAAATTCCATGTAAATTAACTGATATTCAGGTCAGACCCGTGATCAGCTGCGGTGTGTCTTACCCAGGTATTTGGCCCTCTCCTCTCTCCTCTGTTTAGCCAGCTTCTGTTTCTGCTCTGAGCTCATCCCATCTGTGGAACATGAAAAAAACATGAATAATAACAATACTAACAGCGTTAGTCATGAGGATCATAATGGAAAATGTGACAACAACGGGAGTGGTGTCTCTCAGGCGGAGATATGTGTATCTGTTCTGAAATGAGTGCTGTTTGAATTATCCGAAGTAGGTCTGAAATCTTATCAGTGAGGCCATGAACTTTAAGTTTGGAGTTAGGAAGCTGGAGGTGAGAATTCCATTGTGTTCTTTCAAGTTTGACACAGTACAGGAGGACATGCATCACTGTCTCGACCTGCATGGTTGTGGGGTTTCTTTGGCTTTTCAGGATCATGTTGCAGTGCTCATCGGGGGTTCTTTAAATAGTGAGAGACTAGACAAAGGTGTGAACATAGACATGAGTCAAAAAGCAGACTAAACACAGGTCTCACCTGTGTTTAGTCTCTAAACTGTGTCTAGTCTCTCGCCTGTGTCTAGTCTCTCGCCTGTGTCTACTTTCTCCACTGTGTTTAGTCTCTCACCTGTGTTTAGTCTGTGTTTAGTCTCTCACC
>JAQMYM010000012.1:1421326-1426825 GCA_030014255.1 Parauchenoglanis ngamensis | reverse complement strand
GTAGTGTAGTGTTGTGTAGTGTGGAGTAGTGTGGAGTAGTGTAGTGTTGTGTAGTGTGGAGTAGTGTGGAGTAGTGTGGAGTAGTGTAGTGTAGTGTAGAGTAGTGTAGTGTAGAGTAGTGTAGTGTAGTGTAGTTGATGTTCTGACCACTGAGTGGCTCTGTACATCACGACTCTCACGCAGTACAATAACGTCACGCTCCACAGTTCCTTTTCTATCTGTGTTTTCTGTTCCTGCTCATTTTTTCCATACAGGAAACTCATTTTCCAAATTCCTAAAACACCCAAACCGAGAGAACTAAACGAGAAACACATTTACTGCTTTACACCCAGATCACAGGCTCCATAAATATCCCACAATACTCTTCAGAACCATTTATATTATTCCTATAAAGCTCTGTGGAATTCACGGTCACGTTGCATTAAACATTTCCACTCAGAACACGCTTTTAAAAATCATCTCGGCATTTAATTAACAATATTTCTTCTGGTTTTAATATTATATTATATTATATTTAGTATTAATATTTTCATTTTATTTTTACTTTATTATTTAGCAACTGATTTTAAAATGTTTTATTTGATTGTATATTTGTGCATTTATCTCCGTATGCTCATTTTGTTTATTTATAATTAGATTTTACCTTTTATTTAATTGTGTGTATTTTATTCATTTTATTATTATTTTGTTTTTACATTTTTATTTACTTGCTCCTTAAATAAACATATCAACAACAACAACAACAACAACAATAATAATAATAATAATAATAATAATAATTATTATTATTATTATTATTCAATTAATTATTCATTTATTGACACACAACCACTGTTTTATTTCCAGTTGCACATTCATACATTAAGAGCAAACCTAATCATATAAAATGATATTTTAAAAAAGCATTTCCACCGTTTTCTTTTCAAATCAAGCACTTTCCTCCATTTGTTCAGAAATTTGTCACATTTGTAAATCTTGAATACACAACACTCATACAGCATGTAAAGAAGCATCTTTACAAAGATACCATGTTTACAGTACAGTCTGATATGTGTTGCTCCGCCTACCAGGTGTATCTCCGCCCCAAACTCCTGAGATTGTTTATTTTAGTGTATTTTCTCCTCAACTGACACGGCATATATCATAATTAAAAAAAACGCTGTATATGTATATGATTAGGGGTGAAGTGACCGTCACTGTTTATATCCTATAACCCATTTACTTTATCTTTATTTTAAAGGAAAATCAAACTGATGAAATGTCTTTTGCAAGCTGAAGAACTAACCAAGAGACAAAGTTGGAATTATGTGCACAAATGTTCAATAAGTGGGCTGTTCTATTGTTTTATTTGGATTCTTGTAACTTGTAAGAATTTTAATTAATTTTATAGTTCCTTTTAAGCGTAACCAGCTGCTGAGTAATCGCAGTAACAATTTGTAAGCAAATTCTTTGAGTGTGTAAGTGTGTGTGAGTGTGTGTGAGTGTGTGTGTTTCAGTACATCAGTTAAGCATTAAGGGCCAGTTAGTGGTTAAGGGTCAGTTGGTGACTTTAATGTTAAGCACGCCGACCACTTCCTGGAAAAAAAAAATCATTTCCTAAAAAATTCCCAAGTACAAATTTAGCCGATGATGTCACACAGTGTTCCAGACCCGTTACACTGAAGGTTGTGATGCCCGTGAAGTGAGCATGTGAAACTGCATTTATATTCACACATACATGCAGTGAGCTGTATAACTTCTGAACACACAGTAAACCATTCCTGCTTGTTCAGGCCAAATCCATGTAGGATAAGTGGAAAACGTTTTGTGGCATCTTTTTTTAGACATGTTTAAAAACAGCTTAAATGATAGGTTTATCTGATAAACAAAGCTGACAGAAATAGCTGGTGTGGCATACAGACGCTGGCTAGATTTGTTTTTGTGAATATGCTCATTGTTCTGGGCTTTCTGGAACACGTAGGCGATGGCTCTCTGTTGGAAATACAGTTCACTACATAAAAGCCATTATTTCACCCCCTATTTAGGGACCAGAGGGCCATCTGGGGTTTAAAGTCAGTCTTAGTACAAACAAATGGTTTAATCCTGGGAGGATAAGATGTAAGCTAAGCATAATACTGCTCTGATTTCCTGCCAAGTGTGTGTGTGTGTGTGTCTGTGTGTGTGTGTGTGTTTTCTTTCAGATGTCAGTCAGCAGGGTCAAGGCTCAACTCCCAGAACAGTCATGAGAATTGTGAAACGGGGAAAAAAAACAACACTGGGCCTTTCTTCAGGCTGGGCGAGCAGGAGAGAGAGAGAGAGAGAGAGAGAGAGAGAGAGAGAGAGAGAATAGAATGGACCAGAATATTACTGGATAGGAAGGGCTTTATAGTAGGACCAGAATGAATTGAATACTGTAGACGAGAATAGAGTAGAATAGGATAGAATTAAACATTGTTGATGCAATACAGTGAAATAGCAAAAAATGAATAAAGTTTAATGCTGTAGAATAATATAGAGCACATCAGAACACTATAGAATAGAATAGAAAACTGCAGATTAGAACAAAACAGAATAGAAATGAATGCAAAAGAATAAAGTATAAAGGAACAAAACACTGTAGATTTGATATATTCATCTGATTGACTCGGTTAAAAGAGTCGTTTGAAAAGAATCAGTTCACTTTCTGAATCACTTGGAGCCTGACAGCTCTAGTTCTCCAAGTCTAAGCGTTCTTTAGCACCTTTATTTCACCAGTGTCAGACTTCACCTTTTAAGGTGCTTTGTTCCACCGCAGCTCGGGTCTTTTGATCGAACACAGTCACACGTCTCCCTCCTCCCACGTGGGCCTTGGTTCCTCGCTCGTTCTTCGGCCTGTCAGACATGATGAGCACCACTTCGGCCACTCCAGGGTCACGAACAGGCCGGGGCCTCTGCCGCTCAGGAACGGCGTGAGTGGTGCACGTGGACCTACACATCCATTAAACATAATTAAAAGGAGTCTGTATGACAGTTAGTGTCTTTTAAACCTCATCCACAAAGTCCTGTTTTAGATCACGGTGCCCTTTTTAGGACAAAATATCTGGGTGAAGCTGAAGAACAGACTGTCCCAACGCCATGATGAGGTGAACTCAGGTAGACTCTGTCAGGTTCTTATTTTTTCATCTTACCTTTTTGAATAGTTTGTATCATTAATGTACTATTTTAGAATAACACATTATTTCTAAACTCCTCCAGATGTTGCATATTCATAATTAAAGGAATACAATACATATAATCTTCCTGGATCATATCTCTGAATAAAAAAAAAATAGTTTATGTACACGTTTGCTAATAAGAGAGATTTATCTAGTTGGATTTTCTTCGTAGAGCTTAATGCAAAAAGAATTTCTTTTTATTTTAGTATATTAGTATTTCATTTAATCTGTTTTAATGAGTGATTTAATAAAAGTATATTTTCTAATGTAATTGTATGTTGCTAGTACTTTAACCTTGGATCAGCACAGTTTCTAGAAATCCTACACATTCTAATGCAAAGCAAACCAGAATGTATTGCTTTATGTGTGTATTTAAACCACAGCGCTGTGGAATTTGCATTCTGATTGGTCAGAAAGTTTTTGATTTTCTATATCAGTATATTTATATTAATATGCTCGTTCTATTACGTTATAGTTTTTATAATAATTACTATATTACAAGGACTCATAGGGTGGATGCTTGTTTTTAACAAATGAAAACATATAGTTAATCACTGATATTATGTAAGGAAATGTCCATGTAAGATTTAAGGAAGGAGTCTCAAGTGTCAGGGCTTTGTAACAGTCTGTAACAGTTTTGGTAAGCTATGTTTTGTTTTTGTTTTATTAACTTTAAGAGAGAGAAAAAGAGAGGCAGGTGAAGGAATGACCTTTTGTAGCTGCTATAACAGTAAGACGAGAACAGGAAGTTGTTTCATGATGTTCCACAGCATAATGTAGATATAAACAGATAAATAGTATGACGTGTCGTTCTTTAATGAATAAAAACATTAATGTTAACCACAAACTTGCTGTGGTTAAAGAAGAATAAAACATATTGGGAACATGCTGTTCTGGGAAAATAATCAACTTTGGGGTGGTAACAATAACTCTGAATCAAATCGTTGATTATTTCTCTATATCAGCATGCTCTAAAATGTCTTAATCCTGTATATAACAACAGAAGTTTTTAGCATTAAGTAAGGATTTATAATGTATATAACATAAAAGATATTTACTCTTAAAAGAGTGACAAGATTTTATCTAAAATCCCTCCTGTATTATTACATATGTATCCTTTTGAAGAGAATGACCTATAACATTCCCTCACACATGTATATGTTCTGTAACACAGAACTGAAAAAACACAATTCTGCAGATTTAATACTTGTTTTATTGTATAAGCATGCCACACAATAAAATACAACATAACAAAAAACTATTTCATTACATGCAGGAGCAAGTTTCACTTTCTGACAGCTTTTGATTATATTTATATTTTTATATTTATGCATATGTATTTTTTAGTTGATGTTATGTAATGTACAATAGAATACATTTTTGTGTATTTATATTTCCTTGTGTTGTTACTGTGATCCCAGAGACGCGATATTCCCTCCCACTGTAGTATACACGCTTATAACAGCAATGTTTACATGCTAATCTGACATTGTCAAAAACTTTACGATTATTAGAATATTAGGATAAATGTGTAACCCATCCATGCAGAAACAATAAACTTTAAACATTAAACAACAGAACATGCGGAATACTTTTGTAAAGCTGTGCAAATATGAAACGAACGTCCGTGTTACATCTTTAAAGTGCTCCAAATGCTCCTGTTCTAGATTGAATGAATTAAAAAACATTTTAAATCAATAAAATATAGGAAACTGTTCACTAAAGACTACCTTGGGTTTCTAAGGGCTGTAATTGGGGCATGATAGCTGTAACATAAACAGCTGTAACATAAATAGTGTTACACCGAATTGTTGGCCACTTGAGAAGAAATTTGACAAGAAATTCCAGTCAGCTAGCTAGTATTATATTATATAGATGCCCATAATAAATGGTTAACATTAGTCAAATCACAAACAGCTAGTTAGCTTCTCAGTTAGCTGTTCCAGTGAGAACCCCTCAGTGTAATGCTATCCAGCTAACTACATTTCATACCTTATTTCTAATGACACTACTAGCTAATTATGATATCATTCCAGCTATTTGTAGTCAAACCAGCTAACTAGCTTCACAATTAGCTAGCTAAATACACGTAACATATTATTTTTTTAACGGCACTAAGAGATATTCATGTTTAGCCACTTAAATGACAACACATCAGCGTAATGCTAGCCAACTAACTGCATTTCCTTCCCTATTTCTAATGCCATTGCTAACTAGCTAGCTGCTCATGTTTAACCAATATTGTGAAGTGTCTCATAATGCTAGCTTATTTTTTAGCAAGCTAACATACTTTTGTAAAGAGTTTAAATAAACATTTTATAATTAA
>JAQMYM010000012.1:1413826-1416326 GCA_030014255.1 Parauchenoglanis ngamensis | reverse complement strand
GAAACTGATACTGCAGCATGACTCATGAGCTTACAGGTATGTACCTGACACATGGGACAGGGACAGAACACCTGTCTGTCTCTCTCTGTGACGCTAATGCTAGTCGACACTCGTTTGTGTGTCAGTTGAGAGTAATGTGATCCCCGTGGGCAGACGAGTGCGGCTCTGCAAGTCGATCCAGTCCTAATCACGCTGTCCCACCTGAGTCATGGAAACTCCTGACGCTTCATCTGTCTGTCTGTGTGGTGAACTTATTTAACACCAACCACCAGCATTCCGATCAAAGAACACCCAGAATCTGTACCCTGTAATGGCATCTCCCTGAACGAGCCACCAGTCCAGCTGTTATATACCTGGCATGAAGGTCTTGTTGCAGGCCACACATTTGGAAGAGAACTCGCTGCAGTAGCAGTCGTTACACAGAAGAGTTTCGTTCTGGCAGGTGAAAGGTTCATCAGCAAGCGAGCGATTGCAGCGGGAGCAGCGGAAACACTCCTCGTGGTAGTGGTGGTCATCGTAGTACAACTCCTATACACACACATACAAAAAACACACTTAAGTCTCTAATTCAATGAAAAGTATGACTCTGCTTGGCTTCTCTTGAGGTTCTCCTGGATTCCCTTGAACCTTTCCACATTTTGTAATGGTACAACCTGCAACTGAATTGGAAATATATCACGAATCTACACAAAATATCCTGTAATACTAAAGTGATGGGAAAATCAATATAGCTTGCAAAAATTATTTACAAATAATAAAGCTGTGATCCGTGTTGTTGTGAAAAACCTAAATTAGTTTGCCATCAAAATTCACATCAGTAATTGAATGGAGTTGCCCTGTGTGCAAAGTGGCACATGCTCTCGATGTAAATATACATGTTCTTGGAAGAACTTGCTTGTTAAAGACCATATCTCAACAAACATCACCATGAAGACCAATGTGCTACAAAGACAACAGGCGACAGTGTGACGTTAATCTATTAAAAATGTAAAGATCATGGCACAACCATGACTCTGACTTGAAGAGGCTATTCTCCAAAAGACAGTGACTGGGTAACGAGGGGATTAGTCAGAGAAGCGAAGAGGCCAAGGGTAACTCTGAAGGAACTGGAGAGATCCAGATTTGGTGCAAACCCAACACTGCTCATCACCCTGAGAACACTATCCCCATAGTGAAGCATGGTGGTGGTAGAATCATGTTACGGGGATGCTTTTTATTAGAAGGGACTTGTCTGCTAATGAAACTGGTCAGGGTTGATGATGGATGGAGTCAAATAAAGGGCAAGAGAAAGAGAAAACCTGTTCATTAAACTGCGGCTGAGCTTAATTTTCCAGTATGAGAATGACTCCAAACATTTTGCCAAGGAAACAATGAGCAAAATATCATGATCCAGATATGCAAAGCTTGGGGGGAATACTTTTGCAACCAACCAATTTATTCTTTATTATTTATTTTTAAATTAAGCATTGTGTTACTGTTACTGAGTAAATCAGCTGTTTAAGAGTAATTCCATTTCTGTTCCAGGTTGTAACATTATAAAATGAAAGACGGGGGGTTCAAGGGGGGTGAAAACTTATACAAAGCACTGTATCTACACTCACTGGCATGTAGTGCAGCAGTGACAGTGACATGATGGATCATTGTTTCTGGCGACATCCTTCTCCAAAGATTTACCCAGAGCCGGTGTTGTGTACACACAGATCACGTTCCACATTTTCATGTCTGCATGAAACACTCATGAACTTTCAACACAGAGGTATTACCTCTAAAAGACCTTGTCTTTCTCTGTGTATGCACAGCTGGTTTGGTGATCATGAGATCGGTTCACTACATCTCCCAAAAGACATAATGCTTTATTTAGAGTGTTTGAGAGCAAAGACTCATTTTCCACTTATAATCAACAAAGAAAAATGGGACGAGAGCTCGGGGGGAGGGGAAGCAGGGCTTAAAAAAGTTAAAGAGAAAGAAAGATTGAAATATTTAGCCATGTTTAGTCAGCCAGGTGGCAATGCTTTGTGTTTCACAGTGACAGGGAGTGAGGTGTGAAATAAATGGTCTTGATATACAGAGCAAGGAGACGCCATTAAAATGTAAGTAAGTCACAAATAAGTGAATAAAGAATGTATAAAAGTGAACAATGATTACTTTATTAAATAGTAAAGAAACACTTCTCTGTGTTGCCATTTTCAGCCCAAAATGTAACTGTAGCTAATTATATGGATAGATATATAGATAGATAGATAGATAGATAACTGTAACCAAATCAGACCACTGTTCCTATCTGCCATTTTAACCAATCAGACCACAGTTCCCACCCCTAATGCCCCTGTAACTGTCCAGACTACAGTTCCCACCCCTAATGCCCCATAACCGATCAGACAAGAGTTCCCACCCCTAATGCCCCATAACCGATCAGACAAGAGTTCCCACCCCTAATGCCCCATAACCGATCAGACTACAGTTCCCACCCCTAATGCCCCATAACCGATCAGACTACAGT
>JAQMYM010000012.1:1294876-1308407 GCA_030014255.1 Parauchenoglanis ngamensis | reverse complement strand
GTAGGAGCTTGTAGACCTCAGGATAGTGAGAGTAGGAGCTTGTAGACCTCAGGATAGTGAGAGTAGGAGCTTGTAGACCTCAGGATAGTGAGAGTAGGAGCTTGTAGATATGAGGATGGTGAGAGTAGGAGCCTGTAGATATGAGGATGGTGAGAGTAGGAGCTTGTAGATATGACGATGGTGAGAGTAGGAGATTGTAGACATCAAAATGCTTCCCCAAAGAGCATTAGTTGTGTCCTGGTGTATATCAGCTTGTAGATCTCAGGGTAGAAGGAGCAGGAGCTTACAGACGTCAGGATGATGAGAAGAGCTTAAAGGCATCAGAATCGTGAAAGCATGAGCTTGTAGACCTCAGAATAGTTTCCTGAAATGATTCCTCAAACAGCATTAGTCGTGTCCTGATGTATATCAGTGTTTAGAGCGTGCCCAGTTTGTGTACACACAGTGCATGTGTGTGTGTTGACAGCTGTGCGTGCTCTTTATATGGTTTTGTGTTGTCGTTTGCTTTTCCTTTTGTGCAGCTTGACGGGATGTTGTAGGTTCCAGGTTTAAGTTTACTGAGGTCACCTATAGCACTATGGAGTGTGTGTGTGTGTGTGTGTGTGTGTGTGTGTGTGTGTCTAATCCATTGTGCTGTATATGATAAGGCCACACACTCTAATGGAGCTCTCAGCTGCAGTGTGTATTATTTACAGTTTGCTTGTGATGAGATCCACCCTTTATGGATCTTTCTATTCCAGAAGCTGATGGACAGATAGCGAGAGACAGACGGAGATATATAATTGCTTTGGCAGTACTGTAAGGAAAGACAAGTCACGGCAATAAAGCAAACGGCGGACGGGATTTGAGCGAGGGAGAGAGGGATGGAAGAAGACGGGAGCAGTAATGGTGTAACGAATGGGCTCTTCTGTTCTGCCTCTCTCTGAGAGTTATGTGTGTTTTTAATACACACTGTTCCCTCCACTCACTTCTGATCATTCTTATCTCACCCCCCCCCCCCCCACTATATAGCGCTCTCTGCTTTTATCAACTCTATCTTAACATTGCTATTTCTCCCTATACTTTTTTTTTTGTCCATAACTTCCCTCACATTCTCTTTCTCAATTTTGTCTGTCTTTATGTGTATATTTCTCTTCATCTCCTCCACATTTCTGGGTTTTTATGTGCTTTTTGTCTGGATGTAGTCCAGGTAGAGGAAAGTCGTGGCAATGTATCTAAAAGTCCTGCAGACCTTCACGTATGTTGCGTAGGAGCTCTGCATTTAAGCATCTCAGTACTGTAGTATGAGTTACTGATCTAAAATACAGCAAAAGGGTTTTCTTTAAAAAAAGAAAGTAGGATGTCGAGTTCATTAATGGAGAATGCAGACTGTCAGTTTATATTTAACGTAGCCATCATTATAGCGTGTATTCATTAGGGGATGCAGTGGTACTTCCAGTTTTTTACAACTCTTCATAAGTAATTTTATTGATAAGGATAATTGGGAGATGATTTAAAACCCTGTTTGTTTGAGCAGGTCGGCAGCGAAAAACGCCGGCCCTGTGGAAACGTTAGACAAGCGATGTACGGAAGGCCTACGTCGAAACTGTGCTAAAACACAAGATGAAAAATATAAAGCTGCAAGTTTGCATGTCTCACAAAAATTGAAACTGGCGAGCACAGAAAGTAGAACTGCATGCACATTGATCATATTATCTCAAACTGTCCTCTCGAATATTTCTCCCGTCTCTGTTTGATAGTAGGGAAGGAAAAACGACAGCTTGGGCATGATGATATGATAAACACACAGACAGTTCTACTTTCTGTGCTCATGAGGTTCACATTTGCGCTAGCAAATAGGATATTCACGCACGCGAAATGTTACACCTGCAGGTTTCTATTTTTCACCTTGTGTTTTAACGCCCTCTAGTTTTGACATCGGTGTGTCAGAAATGAGAGCGGTAAGCAAGAGCAAATCGCAGGAACATAATCTCTGACTATTGCACAAAAATGGAGCAAAACTGTTTTTCAGAATCCTCCAGGACACAAAAACAATAGACCTGGCAACTCTGGAGCCTAGCCAAGTCCACCATCAGTCCGTTTGTCCTAGAATAAAATCATTAATGAAGATATTACTGGTCGCCAGATGGACAAATCTGCAGCCAGTGTAACCAAAGAGCAGCGCATAACACAAAAGGAGACTTTTATTGTCATTTCATGCACATTTTATACAGGCCGATTTTAAATTTTAATAAAGTCAAGTGGAGATAAAAATAAGAAAATGAAGTTAAACATAGCGCTAGGCACAACTGAACAGCATTAAAGGAAGCGGGTTCAGCTAAATGACTGTCGGTTATGATGCATCGCTCTGATTAGCATAAGATTTCGGTAATGTATTTAGAATTATATGATCATGAATATGCAACAGTAATCTGTAATATCATGAAATCTCATTTTGTTTCCCACATATTCCAGTAGCACTCTGGAGGAACCGTGGTTTTATTTTCCTTAAACAGCTCGCTGTGAAACGCTGTCCTGTGTAATGTATAAACCCTCCTTAACACCATGAAAAATGAGGGAAATCGGTCACGGTTTTGGGAGAACTTTGATTTCTGCGTTTACCCGCATTCGCCGTCCGCATTCTCACAATCTGAGTGATCTCATTTCTGTAGGTCACGCGGCTCCCGAGCTACCAGCCCGAGAAATGGAGAGCAAAAAATGGGCTGAAATTGTGTTCACTCGGTTCTGAGGGTTCGCTGAGCGAGTGTGTGTGTGTGTGTGTGTGTGTGTGTGTGTGTGTGTGTGCTGAGGCGTTGTGTACAGCTGCTCATTTCCTCTCAGCAATATGTGACGTGTGTTTGTGTAGCCCCTTAACCCTCCCCACTCTGACGTCAGTGCCCCTGCGTCATTTCACACTCTGTGTGTGTGTGTGTGTGTGTGTGTGTGTATGCAAATGTTCCCCTAGTCAACAGTGGACACCTCAGGAATGTGAATGAAGAGTGTGTAAAAGTAAAATAAAATAACAGCTCACAGCTACGAGCTGACCTTTTTCAGTCTCCTGAAGCGTGTGTTTAACCTTATCCATTTACGCCAGTTACAGACGTGCATGTGTGGTGCCAGATACGCCTTTGATATGTGCGTGTGTGTGTGTGTGTGTGTGTTTTAGATGGTATCAGTGTGACTGGGCTGCCCATCTCCAGCCCTCTGAGACAGGTCCTGAAGCCCCGCCCAGAAAACAAGCAAGTCAACTCGGACGCCAACAAGAGCGAGCACAACCACGTGAAGGTAGGACACGTCCCAATTCACCACTTCTGCACTACACTACACACTACCTCCCTCATGTTTAGCACTGTAAAAGAAGAAACAGTGCTGTACGATGGACCACAAGTCAGAAAAAATAGTCTTCCTTTAATAATTACAGATAATTACAGACTCCAGAGAGAGGAGGAGAGAAAGATGACCGCTACTAAAGGAAGGGTTGAGATCGAGAGAGAAGTAGAAGAATGATAAAGGGAGCAAAGGGGATGATTGGACAGATAGAGAGATAAAGGAGGTTGGACATGAGAGATAGAGTGATGGACAAACAGGAGTAGACGGGCTGGAAAGGAAGAGGGTTCTTAGACAGACTAATGAAATAAAGGGAAGAAGAGAGAATGAGTGAACAATGATGAACAGATGAGAGAGGGTTCAAAAGAGAACGAGTGAGAGACGGAGAGATGAGTACGGAGAGAGAAAGGGAGGCAGGGTTGGAGAAGATGAGATCATAGGAAGACGAAAAAAAAGGGAGTAGCGTATGGGAGATTAACAGATTAGACGACTGAAGAAAACAGAGAGATGGACAGATGAGATAAGAGAGATAAAGAGAGATGAAAGGAGGATGAAGGTGAGGGAGGAAGAGTCAGGTCATTTTAATGCTGTATGATAGTATCACTGTGCGCGGGTGAGTAGATGTGTAATGGACAAGCAGGACGTCCTGTCCCGCAGCGCATGCTCTCACACACACACACACACACACACACACGGACTCTGACCGTCTCAGTAAGCAGGGCTTTAGTTGTCCTCACTGCCCTCGTCTCTTTCTTTTTCTTTTCTTCCTCTGGCTGATTGGTTAGACTCGAACAGTTTCCCTCCATCAGCATGTCTTTGTCCTCAAAGTGACCTGCAGACATTTTCCAGAACGTCTCGGCCAATGAGCGTTTCTGAGAAATGCCATGTAATGCTTACTACTGAACACCAGTGACCGTGAGACCGTGAGGGTGAAGACGTCACCGACGCGGTGTCATTAGGGTGAGACGATGGAGCTCCGTCTCCGTCTCCGTGCTCAAGTCCCGTGCTTATGGTGAATCCACTGACCCAGTGCGCAGTATTACATCGATATTGGCCTGAAAAATGCTAGATCGGTTTCGGATTGGACTTTCCAGAGCATTTTAGACCTCATGCTAAACACCCAGGTGCACTCTGTAGGGTATCTGAGACGTACCAGAATCCGAGACATGCTCTGTTTAATATTCTAGACGCATTTTAGAACCCTGGTGCGCAAAGTTGAAACAGGCAGACATTCCAGAAATATCTAGAATATTCTAGACCCTGATGTACAATGGCCGCACCAGATGAGCAGACCAGAAACCAAGTCACACTCTCTCGAATATCCTGAACCCGTATTAGTCCTCTGATACAAGAGTAACCAGACACACGGACTAGAATATTCTAGACCCCTGATGTTCGAGGCTTGAACCCCTGACATGGAACAACTTTAGACTCCTTATACACAAAATGAAATCAGCATTCTCACACTGTAAGGTTAAAGAAGTCGGACATGCTATCTAGAACATCGTGCAACCTCAGTGCGTCTTTCTGGAAGCCAGTTGCACACTCCTAAACATTTCCAAAGCTCAGACTCACACTCTTGAACACCTTAGACATGATGGACTCTCCAGAACATTCTCCAGAATTGTGATTCTAGGCGTTGTGTTGATGATATCGTAATAATTCTGTTTATTAGTAGTTATTAATTCTGTTACACTGTGACGAGTTGTTCGTGTAGAACCGGAGGCTCTGTCAGTTCTGTAGCCATGCTTCTGATGCGAGCTCAAGCCATATCCTGATCTGATTTATTCGAGAGATTGGTTTGTTTACTGTCGTGTGGAGCATGTCAAGTAAATTAGAAACAAGCCCGTCGTGTGACGAGCATGAACGGGCCGATGACTGCGGCACAGGCTGGTGTGAAGTTGGGATGTGTGCGTCATTACGGCGTCGAGACTCGAGGGTGGTCCTATCACACCAGAGCGAGAGAGAGAGACTCGCCCACCCACTCGGGATTAATACATTATTATTCATGTTATTGCAGAGTCCATTCCTTTTCATAATTTTAATCTGTCTGCATGTGAACTCTTGCCCTCACGCACACACACACACACACACACACAGTTCCACGTATATTGATGGGTCAGCATGCTCCTGAGGCGAACAGCTGGAGCAGCACTGGATCATTTACACAGCGAGGAAAGGAACGAGCGAGAGAGAGGATTGTATTGGCTTTGTGCTATTTTTAGCCTGTAGTGGTTGGAGAGCAGCTTCACACACAGATGCTGAGCCAGATAAATCACAGAGGAGGGAGAGAGTGACAGAAGGAGAGGGAAGAATAGAGCGAGATGTAAAGGATGCGAAAGAAGGAATATAGGTAAAATGGAAAGAAAGAGACAGGAGAAGTCAAATAAATATGTTTTCTAAAATAAAACAATAAAAAGACTCACAGTAGTAATTTGTACCTCCCCTGAACACACAGAGGCCACGCCTCCTTCACTGAGACTGACAGGTACAGAGGCCACGCCTCCTTCACTGTGACTGACAGGTACAGAGGCCACGCCTCCTTCACTGAGACTGACAGGTACAGAGGCCACGCCTCCTTCACTGAGACTGACAGGTACAGAGGCCACACCTCCTTCACTGAGACTGACAGGTACAGAGGCGATGCCTCTTTCACTGAGACTGACAGGTATAGAGGCCACACCTCCTTCACTGAGACTGACAGGTACAGAGGCCACACCTCCTTCACTGAGACTCTGACAGGTACAGAGGCCACGCCTCCTTCACTGAGACTCTGACAGGTACAGAGGCCACACCTCCTTCACTGAGACTGACAGCTACAGAGGCCACACCTCCTTCACTGAGACTGACAGGTACAGAGGCCACGCCTCCTTCACTGAGACTCTGACAGGTACAGAGGCCACACCTCCTTCAGTCAGATTTACAGATATAGAGGCCATGCCTCTTTCAGTTTGGCATACAGATACTTAGGCCATGCATTCTTCACTCAGACTGACAGATGCAGAGGCCACACCTCCTTGACACGTAGGCCACACCTCTTCCCTGATTGGTCTGTGTGCACACTTTTCCT
This sequence comes from Parauchenoglanis ngamensis, assembly GCA_030014255.1. Taxonomy (NCBI): domain Eukaryota; kingdom Metazoa; phylum Chordata; class Actinopteri; order Siluriformes; family Auchenoglanididae; genus Parauchenoglanis; species Parauchenoglanis ngamensis. The sequence goes on along the minus strand of JAQMYM010000012.1, from coordinate 1,302,031 downwards.
GGGTGCTTGCTAAGCCGACGTGTTACAGCTCCCGCATGTATCACTGTATCCTTGACAATACAATATGAATTCTTTATCTCTGCACCTTACAGAAAACTCACTCATTAACATGCTGTAGACTGTGCTTCAGTGTCTCCCCAATGTCTCAGCATTTCATTTCATTACCACACACTGGGGTGAAAAGGAAATGCTCAGACATGTAGGGGAGAGATGAACACACAATCCACTGACGTTCTGAGGAAACGCGTTAGCCACCTGCCGCCTGAATCTCCTCCTCCACTTCACCACTTCCTCGATATACTGAATAAAACTCTGTCTATTTTTTCCTCATACTCACTTCTGATACTGAGAAATAAAAAATAGAGGAAACAGCATTGTGACTAACCTGAAAGCTAATCTAAAGAAAGAAAGACAATCTACTGAGTGAAAGCTAATCTAACACCTGAAAGCTAATCTAAAGGAAGAAAGCTAATCTACTGAGTAAAAGCTAATAAAAAGAAAGAAAGAAAGCTAATGTACTGAGCTGAAGTAAGATAATCTATCGACCGGAAGCCAATCTAAAGAAAGAAAGGTAATTTAGCGAACGAGAGCTAATCTAGCGAGTGAGAGCTAATCTAAAGAGAGAAAAGCTCATTTAAAGCCTGAATGCTAATCTAAAAACAGAAAGCCATTTAACAAGTGAAAGCTATTGTAGCGAGAAAGCTAACTAAGCAAAAGATAATGCTCTGTTCTCTCTAACTTTAACTAAAATGAGTGAAGATGATGTTAATGTCTGTGTTTAGTGAGTTAGCTTTTTATTGTTTTGAACAGCTAAAGATCCGAGTGTGTGAGTTTTAACCTCTGCAGTGAGTGTAAACTCTTATTTGAGAGCATGCTTGCTGTGCTCATGGCAATGAGAATGTGTAACGCTGTTACAGTCTCGGCTGAGATTTATTCGCTACTACTCGATGCACGGCAATGCACAGATTTATGCAGGAAGGAGTGATTTGTAATGCATAGATACAGAAATGACATCTAGGACATGTAACCATATCAACAAATGGATGATATTATTATGAGAAAGGGGGCGGGGCCAGAAAGCTTATTAACTTAAATGACCGTGAGTTTGAGGAGGAGAAACAGGATAAGCTCGTATAGAGAGGGTGTGTATTATTTTCCGACTGAACTGAAATCACACACACACACACACCAAATTATCATTCACGATGCAGTAAGAACAGGAGTTAAATGTAACTATAAATGGATAAAAACAATGACATTGAGCTTTACTATGAAAAACTGCTGAGATTTAAGTGGAATAAAACACTTCAGGACGTGCTGTTGCAGTGAAAGGAAAATTATCTACCTCCAGGTGACGACAGTAACTCCGCTTCATCACACCACATGGTTGTTGATTATTTTCCTTTAACAGCAAGACACGGAGTGATTTATTGCTTACTTATTATATTTATACGCTTTAAACAAATCCTTCATGATCCGTATGCGGAAAAAAACAAGTTCTACCAACCGGCGCATGTTCTCTCAATCATTGGAACTATTTTATGATGAAATCTGGCTTTTATTTTCTGCATTATTTATAATTATCCCCTGCCACAATCCACACGTCTCAGGCATCTGCTGCGAGTGACGGGATAAATACAACAGATCAATTCAGCTTTTGTGGACAACAGCGATAAAAATATATCTATAGTCTACACCCAGTGAGTGTGTGTGTGTGTGCATGTGTTTATAATGAAGTAATACAAGAACACAGCTCATAATTGCTCCAAGTGTGTTTACATTATATGAGCTGTCAATCACACTGACACGTTTCCAATAAATGCAATTAAAATCCGTTGCAAATGGAAGGAAGCCACTTCAGGACAAAGCTAAAGTGGCAGACGATTAATAAATAAGGCCGAGACGAGACAAGACAATAATTAACTGTCGGGAAAATGCTCCTACAAATGTCTTAATCATGCACGGGTGAGTGTTGTCCCTGCTTTAACGCACTGATTTCATTAAAGCCACTATTTTATAGTGAAGTGTCAGTAAAACCTTCCAGATCAGAGCTTTAACTCCGTTTCCTCGGCGGCGTCTCTCAGATGATGTGCAAATGAGATTTTGTGCGTGGAAGAAACACTGACGTGGAGGAGATTGAGGCAGCAGGTGGCGAACGCTTCTATAGAAATCAGGGGCTTTTAACGTGTTTGAGGTTTGCGCCCGCTTTCCCTCACGTCTGAGCTTTTTCTTTTAGCCGCAGCGTGTGGAAATGCTGAGACACCGATGAGAAACCCGGGCTGTTCCAGCAGCATGTTAATGAGCTAGTAGGGTTGCTATAGCGATAAAGAATTCATGCCGTATCGTCAAGGACGCAATGAGCCTGCGGTTGTGATAAACACGACCAGTTTCTTGCATAATTTCCAAACTATTTGTAACGATCTTTAATTAAACACTTCCCCAACAGGTACCTGGAGTAGAGCTTGGATTTGAGTTTCCTGCTGTTTATAACGTTTATACATTATCTCTCCCAGATAAAGACGGCTTGTTTTCCAGGGAGGAGAAACATGTGGGGAAGTTTAATTACTTACTCCACGTTTATTCTCGAGAGGCTGCTGTAGCATAACCGATAGCGCGCAACCGCAAAACTCCGTGGACTGTTGAAAAAGCGCCGACGCTGGGGATCCCTTCCATAAATGTTACATAAACATCTTACGGAAAACTTCACCGTGTCAGCGATTACACACATTGTTAGTCAGTGTTTTATGGGTTGAATAAACTGAATGTTTATAATGATAATGATAACAATAGCAATAATAATAATAATAATAATAATAATAATTCTACTCAGACTTTAATAGGCTTCTGCTCTCTTGAGGATCAGCACACATTAGCACACACACACACACACACGCCTGTTCCATCCGTCTCGTAGAAACACCCGAGGCCATTAGCATTTGAAAGTTTCTCCTTGCAATGCCTATTCCGCCCTTGACAGGGCTAATTAAGGGATTAATTAATTAGCAGTGCTGAGTTGCAGATCGTTTGCACCGCTGGGGTTTTCTCGCTCGAGCCCAGGAGCGGCTGCGCCCTCGCCGTTTAATAATTAGCAAAACAGAACAAAAGTTTAAGTTACAGCAGGGGCCCCAATTAGCACGTTAGCCTGCACGCACACAGACACAAGCAGCTTATTTACCAAGTTTACTTCCAAAATGATATACTATAAGGATTCTAATTAGGCAGTGTAGTGTCGCCTGGAGCGTTAAAAAAGCAGCAGCGGCGTTGTGTTGAGTTCACACTGATTCAGAGACACTACTGCTTTTTATATACGGTGTGTGAATAGATTTTTAAAGAAGGAATTTTCTTATTTTTGCTTATTCGAAAAGCTTAGTCATAAAAATGGATATACAGTAGTGGTGAAAATGTCGTATTCTACAGTTCGCTCCTGAGTGTGTGTGAATTTCCATATACATAAGGAGAATCATTAATGTGAACCTTGACCGATCTGCGGTTCCTACGCACCAGTCTGGAAAATCAGTCATTTCATGTTATACAACAGTTAGTTCCGGTCCACTAATTTGATTGGAAAAGCAGCGTTCCAAGAGTGGAGCGTTTCACTGTGTGTGTCACTCCGCTCAACTGTGGACAGTCGTGTTCACCACAGAAGATTCTACTTCCTACTTCCAAACAGTCACTTCGGTAGAGTTGGCGACATCATGAGCGAACGTGGCAAATGATACTTTTCAGCAATATATGAAGGTTCATCGGATGAAGATGAAAAGGAAGAAGGGATGCCAGTTTTCCCGAAAGCACCTTTTTAACAGGAATGTAGGAATCAGTGTGAGCCGCCATAAATTCAAACCAACGAGACATCATTTTGTCATTTCTTTATTAGGACACAGCCACTTTTTGTGGGCGTGGCTAAATGTAAATCAGATGGGAGGTGACACTGGCTGATGACGTGCAGCAGACTGTGATTTAGCAACATTTGAAAATCAGCCATCATCAGTTTGTGAACTCGGTTTGACCACGAAAAATATTTCACACATCTGTGTTAAAACGTGCGAGCTGAGATCAAAATTCCCACCACATGCACAAAAGTTAATCAGTCTAAATTTCTTCGCACATACGTTGATAAAAGCAAATCAGTTTTAAATTCCCGTTTGCGTTCAGCTGATTTACATTTAGCCACGCCCACAACACTCCATAAAAGCCAAATGTCACAAGCTGCGTTCACATTACCAGGCTGAAGTGACTCAGATCTGATTTTTTCTCCTTTGATTTGAGTCACTCAATCTGATACGTATCTGATTCGTAGTCATGTGACCTGAATGAGAAGCTCGGATGGGAACTTTATTCCTGTACGCATGCTCTGAGCGTGTCATCGTCAGCCAGCACGCTGTTCTGTCCATTTGTGCTACCTGTCGAGATATGCTACTTAGCGGCTGTGTTAGGTTTAAAATCTGGATTTTAACTTGAAGCTTTAAGTCTTACGGTTAATGTTTAGGTTCGGTTAAGGGCTGCTGCTTTTCATCAAGGGAGCACAAATCCTCAGAACACCGGCAGTGCAACAAAACGACAATGGAGGAGCTACAGCTGATGAACTGTTTGCCCTCGGGAGCAAAATGCGACGTATACATTAGCTACTAGTGCCTCCTTTGTCGTTTTTAATACCATGAGTCATCTCACAAACATGTTTTTTGTTGGTAATGCAGATGACTCATGCAGAAACATCACTGTGCGTGAATGTGAACCGTCACGACAGGAAAAATCTACAGAAGAGGCTTAGGGCCACATGAAATCAATTTCAGAGAATTCTGAGAAAAACTGTGAATTCTGAAAAAAAAGCCAGAACTGGGAGAAAACAGGCGGAGGTCTGACCTTTTTCTCCGAATTCTCTAACATTTATTTCACGTGGCCTTAATCCTCTTCCCTACAAATGAAATTTAAATGAAACGTAAAAGTAAATGTGCCAATAATGCAGCTCAGCCACTGCAGCGCTTCAGATACCATAAACACACGCTAACGTTACAGGGTGCCAATACTTCTGTCCTAATTGAATAGCTAGTTTTATTTGTCTTAATTCGTGGATTTGTTTGTTCATTAATATGAAATAAGGGAGTTTCACTAAATGGTCATGAAATGGGTGTATAATTGAGATAAATGAGTGATAATTAATAAACGCCTTTATAAAATCACAGCAACTTGTCGAAGATTATTTTGATATTTAAAGCCATCAGCTGAGGTTCACGTCAGTGAGTCTCCTTATATGGAAATTTACACACTCAGGAGTGAAACGTAGGATGCGAAGCGTTTTCCAAGTGTGATTGATGAAGCTTGAGGTTCTCACTGTGTAAATGTTTCTTAATGAAGAAATAATACTTAACTGCTCGTTCGAATGATTACAAGCAGCATCTTAATTACAGCCACCACTCATTCTGACAGAATCAAGCTTTACTCAGACACAAAACACACACACACACACACACACACACACTCCTGACTGCATACTGTATATAGAAACGTATAAACAAGTCTAAAGAGAGAGTAACATTCCTTTTACTGATATTCTACTTCTGTTATCTGTGTATTAATGAGTTTCATCCAACAGCGCTGATGGATTCTGATTGGCCAGAAGGTGTTGATTAATTGCCTATAATGGCAGCTGTGACAATAGTGCAGGTTTATATTAATGCACTCTTTCTCATAGATTATCGTTTCTATAGCAACAGCTCATTCACAGGGACTCGGACGTCGTATCATTGATATAACGAAGCTTTTACGGGCGGCGTCTCCAGCGTCAGGGAACGACTGTTTGCAGCTGCTGAGAACGGGAACTTGTTTTATGAGCATTCCACATTAAACATAAACAGATAAAAAGTTCTTTAATAAATAAAAAGTGTAATCATTGGCAATAAATCACTGTGGAATTGTACTTGCTCCGGAAAATGTTTAGTTTGAGTCCGTGTCCTTCACGGACTCACAGCCTGGAAGATTAAGAGACCAAAAATAAAAAGAGTTAAGAAAATAAATAAATAAAAACAAAGCCGGAGAGAGATGTCTTTAGAGAGGGACATGAATAATAAAGAACAAAGGCGGCGGTTTTAAGCGGATGCCACATGGTGTCAGGACGCAGTGCTTGTGAATCCTCTGTTTTCTCATAAACACGCGCGCACACACACACACACACGCACACACCCTCTGAGGGACACATCTACGCTCCTGCAGAGACGCTTGCCTTCATGTTTGTGAATTATCACCCAATGCTTCTTGCCAGAGAAAAAAGCAGAATAAAATCCTCCCCAATTTCCCACATAACAGGAAGAAAAGATGCTGGAGGCGTGTTTGTGAAATTCAGAAATTCAAATATGTCTCAGATTCAATTTTCTGAAGAGTGGAGTGAAAGGAAACGGAGATGTAAGAGTCTGAAGAGTGTTTACGCACTACGCTCGGTGCTGTTATGGCGCCAAAAGAAGGGTGCCAATAATTGTGACACGAGTAGTTTGATTTCACATTGCTTTCTAAATCAATTAAGACCATTTAACATCATCCTGATGTCTGAATATTTGTCGTTCTCAGCGCAGCGTGTCTCAGGCGCGTCAAACTTTCTACACAAAATCACAAATCAAGTTCAGAATATTTTATGTGAGATAAAGCTTTTATAAGTGTATATTAATTGTGTACTTTTAATATAAGCGGTATTAAGAAAAAGTCTAAATTTTACTGATATGAAATTATTAGTAATAGAAACCATCTGGATTTATTTTAAATAACTCATGCATAAACGAGCTTTAAAGTTTTATTAAATATAAATTTACTTTAGATTTTGCATATTTGCTAATTAACCGCAAAGACAATTTTACATTTTTTTTATCCCATCTTCACCAAGCGTGCCAAGGATACTATGTATGCAGTCAGCTCCAGAATTATTGACACCCTTGTTGTATTTATCTCCAGAGCACGAATACTTCGCGCCATTCTCCATGAAGAAACATTGTGTGGATTTTTTGTCACAACAATTTTGTTAATTGAGATTTTTCTCAATGCTTAGAATGGACATCACAGAAAAACAGGAAATCATCATTTTTTTCCATTTCAAGTAGGGTGACCAGACGTCCTCTTTTCCCCGGACATGTCCTCTTTTTGAGACCTGGAAATTGCGTCCGGCCGGGATTT
>JAQMYM010000012.1:1261564-1274160 GCA_030014255.1 Parauchenoglanis ngamensis | reverse complement strand
CTCTCTCTCTCTCTCTCTCTCTCTCTCTCTCTCTCTCTCTCTCTCTCTCTCTCTCTCTCTCTCTCTTTCTCTCTCTCCCTCCATTCCATTAAATCCTCCACTCCTCTGTCCTTGGCTGTGTTTGAGTTACTCTGTGTTTCAGGTGTGTATAATGGTGTATTCCTTAACTGTGTGCGTGTACCCATCTCTGAAGAGGCAGGGTGAAGCGAGTGTGGAGGGTGTCCTCACCCAGCTCGTCCTGGAGCACCTGCAGCTCGCTCCACTACAGTGGGGTAAGTAATGTCAACCTTCTACACTACACTGCTACACCACACTACCGACCAATCCCACAAGCTAATCAGATGGGGCCCCCTTTACGGAGGGTCCTGGTATAATATAGAACATTACACATTAGAGGTTTTTCATTGACACTTTTTCATGGACTTCCATCAAAATTTTGGGCCCCAAGCAATTGACTGCCTTGCCTGTCCTGTAACTCCACCTGTGTGGATGCAGATCTAGCAAAGTATTTCAGCAAACCAAACTGAGTCTTTGGGGGAAAAAAAGTGATGAACAGGATGGAAAAAAACCCAAAAACTTGCCATAGTTCAAGGACTCCAGTTAAGATTACCCATCATGGCTTCTGTAGCAGATCCTCTGTTTCAGCCAATCCGGTGCATTTATGAAGATCTCAATCTCAAGGCTCGTCAGACCACAGACTATCTACAGGGCTCGAGACACTAGCTCAGAACGGAAAGTGTTTTCCTGACCTTTGTTGGACTGTTCATTGTATTTACCCTCTCTGGCCTGATTAACCGATGACGCTGCTTTTTAAGCTGACAAGGAAACAGAATGTTGAGAGCTGAATGGTGGGCAGTGTAAGGATGTGATGGAGGTTTTGCTGGAAAACTGTATTTGAAGAATGTCTGAATGGCACAGAATATATAAATGTCTGTTCAGACCGACTTAATCTCTTCATGGCTAATCCACAATAAGTAGACACTTCTGGTGAGTAGTGGCTGTATTGCAGGAGTGATTCCAGTGACTTGATGGTATCTTTTCATCGATTCAGTGGCCTGGATAGGTCCCTGTTCTCAACCAATTTTTTCTTGGATTCAGTGGTGAGAACCCGGAAGCCGGGAAGGTTTGGAAATTTTGGGAGAATCCTGAGAGGATGACCTTTTTATGACTGTTTATCCTATGACACTTTTTAGCATGGTCGATTTAAAAACTTCAACAAAATCAACAAGCAACAGTCGGACAGCTTAAAGTCAGTGACGGAGATGAGCACTAGGAACATAACCACTAAAGAAGTATCTCCTAATTCTCAGTCATTCCATCTTGAGTTAGAACTGTCACCAATACTACACATGAACTATGGTAATTGTAATTACATGTGGGCGCAACAAGGCAAGAGAACAGGAAAGAAGTCATTTTAGTGTCTGCAGTTGGTGTAAAAGTGTGGGTGATGTCAGTCTAATTGGCACTTTGGTAGTATTGATGCCACAGTCCCAGCCATCTCAGATTGTCCAGACAAAAGTTTGGAAATGTTCTTTCTTTTGCCACAGAAGCTGCAGGTAACAGTAAGAAGCTAATTCTAAAAGCAAGATGTTGGAGGCTTGAATGCGTGTTACTGGACAATCTACAGCACTATGCATATAATCATGGGCACAAGCTTTGGGTAATGTCTGAAAGAATAAGGTCATAATACAGGTGGTGGAAATGAGGTTCCTCTGCATGGCTACAGGACTAGCTGTGGAGCTCAGCTATCAGGAGTACAGGGGTATACTGTAGTCGCTGCTCCTCTGAATCAAGGCTGAACCTTACACGGCTGCCTCCTCGTCGATCCCCGGCAGAGCTGTATCAGAACCAGGGAAGACCCAGGACATGCTGGAGAGATTATATCTCACACTTGGGTTGAGAATCACTGGGGATCTGGGATAGACAATCTGAACCGTTCTTTTCAAGAAAACGGGAACAGAAAATGAGTGAATGCACTACACACGATGTTCATTTAATAAAAACTCTATGCTGTACTCCTAGGTTTACACGCTACAACTCTGCACACTGTAAATGGACACCAGTTAGCAAGAGCACACATTTCCCTGATGCTAACTATCCAACTCCTGGCTTGCATTGATTTTTTAACAATGTTAGTTTTTCTTCATTTCTGTAAGGTCTCAACAGGGCCAGCAGGGTTCCCTAATCACCCACCGAATGTAATTCCATTGCGTTTTAGCATTTGGGAGAGAATGCACATGATTAACATTTAATAAGAATTAAAAGCATACTGATGCCTTTGTCTTGTCGCTCTTCACAATGGGAGCCTTATTTCTTAAAAGCAGTGCATTATCATGCCATAGGAACTGTGATTACAAAACATGCTTTTAGCGAGCTCTTCTTGCCGAGTTTGTCAGAAATAATTCCTCTCTCTGTGTCATTGTCTGGTGAAAAGGATTACAGTCAGCTTGCAGTGTGATATTCATGACACTTTGAGAAAAGCAAGAGTTTTGGAACATTTTATAATTCCACTTATTTTGAGGTGTATTATATATGTACTGTATAAACATTAAAAACATTGCATTGCTAAAATCTAAGTTTGTTGTAATAGATGTTTATTTGGAGACAGGAAGGTAAACCATAGCTCTTATTAATGGCTTTGTGAGCCCTTTATTAAACCTGTATGTGTTTGATTTAAAATTCCTTTCTATATATAGTTTCCTCTTCATTTTTCACCCTTCATTTAACCCACCTCTACTGAATCCAACGTGGCCTGAAAAGCTTGTTCAAATGTAAACATAATTCCTGCTCGTTATTCATGTCTGACAAATGCTTCAGAAACAAATGGCTTTTAGACTGGCCTTAAACCCCTGACTTTGTCATCCTTTCTTCCTTCTTTTTGTAATTGCATTCATGTTTCATTATTGGGAATTCTGTTTGCATTAGTGATAGAATCCAGCCTGATTCCTTGGAAACCTCCATATATGAGCTCCACTCATACATCACATCGACGACCCATTCTTGCTCTGTGAAACTGCATGTGTGCCAATATTATTGGACAGCAGAGCACTTTTGTTTGCCTGCCATGTCTTTGTTTAGCACCACGCTAATGAGGTTTGCAGCCTCTGCTTTGTAAATCCTCCATATGAAGTGCGACCAGGCATGCTTTCATCTCCCCAATGAGCTCCCAGTCGTGACTCTGCATTTTCTCTCTCATTTAGGAGGTCGTTCCTGTGCCTTTGGAGGTAGAGGTCATACAATATAAAGCAAATGATAGACCAGGTTGGACTCTGGAGGCCATCTTGAAATGAATGTGTTGGTAGGTGAAAAGCAAGACTTGCAGGGTGCGTTATTGAGATTAACAGCAGTTAGGGCACATTGGAATTATTAGTTTCTGACTTTGTAAAACTTTGACTTTACAGTGTGTGACGTCACGTTAGAAATAGTGTGATACAGCCAGATGGAAAGTGGACTGTTTTTCTATAATAGCACATCATGGAGGGTTTTTCTTTTGTATTCCTCTTATACAGACGATAGCAACTGTTAATCACATACTTTTTTATTCATTTAGTTATTCTCAATGTGGTGAGACATCTGTGAGACAGTTTCCTACTTGTTATAGCAGCTATAAACAGTCCTTCCCTCACCAGCCGTCTCTTGAAGTTAGACAAATAGTGTAGCTTGTTGTGCACTATTGTTGCACCACAAAGTGTAAACGTCTCTGTCCTGAAGATGTCAGAAAACTGGTACAGATTGGTACAAACCTCTGACACTAGAGACTCCTTCCAAAAATGTCCTTACAGGACACTTCACTATATCAATGATTATATGTCTTTGTTAAGTAATCTGTGTATCGTTCATTCGTGTTTTATGTGGCGGACATATGAAAAAGCCTTATTATTGTTCGCACCTGTGTTTGGATGTGTTCTGCGTCACCACATGCTGAGATTGCATGCATACCCCCACTGCTGCCGTTTTCAAGAGGTTGCTTACTGCTCTTGCTAATTACGGGAGACAAACGATGGGCCATCTCTGCGACGCCAACCTCTTTCATCATCCTCCTGAAGCAGGATGAATAGGTGAGGAGAGAGAGAGAGAGTTAGAGAAACAACGAGATGCCAGAAAAACAGGGGGAGAGGGAGCGCTTTAACAATCTCAGAAATGATGCTGATGAGCTTTAATTGTGTTAGATGAGTGACAGCACAGATGAACCCAGCTGGTGTTGCTCAAATTGAATTTCAAAACCATTAGTCTTGGGTCTTAGCACGAGTTCTGTCGATGATCAGCCCCTCCACAGGCCTTTAAAGTGGAGGCGGGGTGTGTATTGGGAGGGGGAGGTGACGGTTCCGCTGCTGAAACACACTGTACTTTTGTGACAATGGAACCTCATGAATGGTTTCATTTTAAGCAACTCTGCATGAATATTTTAAAGCTGCGAGTGAAAATGACTTATAGGAGAATTACCTGACAGCGTATGCGGGTTATTTTATAATGTAAACCCCATTTGTCAACTTCAGTTTCCCGAATGAGGCCGGGAGAACATAAGAGTAAGAGTAAGAGAGAGAGTGATGAAGAGAGAATGAACAGAGGTAGAGAGATGGATGAAGGGAACAACCCCATATTCAACAATATGCCAGCAGTTTATACCAGGAACATGGAGTTCATACAGACACTCTCTTAAATATAAAATATTCCTTAGTAGCACCAGATCCTAAAAAATTGCTTTCATGCTCGCACTTAAAAGTTCCTATCAGTTTCTCTGGCTAACTGTCAAGTTGGATTATCTTAAACAGCCGGCAAGCACGAGCATTGAAGATCAGGAACATGCTGGAAAATGATCAGTGTCTTGTGTTCCTGTTCAAGATTGTTGTCACGCTGACATCCCATAAGCTCAAGGCGTGCATACTCTATACGGCGGATCTGATCCAACACAGAGGCATTGCTCCAGCCTGGTATCAGCCATGTGATGATACGCAAATCCATGCTTGTCTGATGGAGAAGTGTACATTGGTTCCTAGACACAATTAAGTATTTTAGGGTGGCATACAAAAGGTTCCATTTAAGAGTTCTTCTGCGGTCCCTTCGCAGATAGCCTGGGCTATTTTAACATACGCAGCATTTAATCCGTTTGAAAGGATCCCTGGCATGGGAAGCTCTTGGTGCAGTTCTTTAGGCAGGTGAGAATATAAAAAAGCCTTGGGTGGGGGCCAGAATAACTTGTTCGAGATCATCTGTGAGAGGTGATCTCAGTGAACTCTAGTGCAGTGAGAAAGTGATTCACCCCTGAATTGACTCAACTCCAAGAAGTGAATCAAACATGCCTGTGTTTTGGGTTTCATCATTTTTTTTTTTGAAAATCTGAGCTGCTAAACTGACCCAAAGGATGCAGAAATGACGTGTCCTGCAGGTTTGGACCAACAAAAAAAGAAATAATAAGCTCTGGATACAAAATATCTTCAAGTAGTTACACATCTATCTAATGATTTCTTGAGCGCTGATGCAGTGTTCTCCGTGCTTGGGTGATTTTTGGTTAAGGCAAGTTCACCTTTTTCCATCATCGGTGTATTTCTGATCACCTAATGAACCATAGAATCGGTTTCACTTTGATTTGGACTCAGGTAATACTAAAAAAAAAAGAGTTCAAAAAGGGTTCAAAATGGCAACGGACCAAATTCCAGGCTTACACACAAGTCACTCATTTTATTTCATATTATTGTTCCATGGTTTGCAATCTGTAGACAAACAAAAGAACAGTAGAACAGGTGAAAAACAGAAAGGAAGGCGAGAGACAAGAGCAGGTCTTATGTCTTCTGCAGATGACTCTTTGGCGTTTGCTTAATTTGAATTAACTTGCACGAAACAGTACTCATTCACTACAGTTGTCGCAGGCGCTGATTCTGAAATTTACATCCATCGTAGCCGTCCGCACAGCCGATACCGATTAGATCAGGGCAATTGTTTGGAAGAATTTCGAATGTTAAATCAAGCGTCCTGAGAGAGAGAGAGCGAGAGAGAGCTGATGACTTCACCCGTTAAATCAACAGGCTGCCTCAGAGGACACACTGTAACTGAACTCGGCTCACCCCGATGGACGGAAAGACAAATGTTTGGTCATGAGAAATGGAGGGATCGGGAGGGGGAGGAGAAAGGTCGGCGAATGGAAACAAAGCACTCTGACAGAGATAAATAGGAGAAAGACAGCAATTGAGAACGCATCGCTTTTTGGATAGCGCTGCTCATATGAAGAGGCGGGTTGTGCCATGTCCATGCCAAGGCAGGCAGATGGCACGGTGAAGTGCGTGGACAGAGCATTCAGTGGCTGCAAGTGAACAGTCCATTCACTGCGTTTAACTAAACACTGCTGTTACCCTGGTTCTACCATATTCCTACCCCCTTACCATGGATCTCGTCTTTAGATTTAACCCCAAGTATCTCCTGCCTGGTTAGTGAAGATGATGGAATGAATTTATTAAATAAATCAATGTAACTTTAACAGTAACTGAGAATAATTTATTTAACTGTCGGTAGTAGTAACACAGTAGGAATTTGTAGTCCACTTGACAGAACCAGGAGCTTGATGGTGATGTCATTTGTGTCAGGGTAAAGCTGAATGAAATACCCTTACAATATACCGCGATGCCATGTTCTGTGCCATGATGCCCTTAAGGGCCATACGTAACCACTCTTTGCTCGAGGGGAAACTGGTCCCCGCAGTCGGCTAATGAGAAAGTCGCTTTGGGCAGAAGTGTCAGCTCAGACGTTATGCAAATATAATGTGCTGTAATGCGAGTCGCACTGAATTTGATACTTTAGAGCAAAGGATCGAAACTTGAGCCTTTTATTGCTGTCCTGTCCCTGCATCATGACGGTTATTGGTAGAGGTTGGTTTTGTTTGGTGCGGGCATAGACTCAGTCCATGATGGGCTGGTACGCGGAGCTGGAGCTTCTTTATCCTCCTTTAGACTTATTCCGATCTAGATCGCTGACAGGTGTGTTTTATGTTTTTTCCTGAAACTTTTCTAAAAGTTTCAACTCGGTGGTGTGACTACAAGTTATAAACACCATCGGGAGGAAAATGGTCTAATTTCAGCATTTACCTTAAGTTTACCTCTGTATATATGTATCAAACGTTGCAGCTCGTTATCGAGAAACTGCAAAACTCCAGATGTCGGTAATGAAACACTAACATACTAGAATATTAATCAACGTCTGACCGATCAGAATTCAGAATTGTTATAAATAAGGTACAGTGTGTTTTGACCTATTGGATTGTAGTACGTTTTGCTAAATGCTAGCTTTCATAAGAGTTAGCTAAGGATAGTTTTGGCGTTGCTAGAAATTCAGGTTGCTGAACAGGTTCGAGGAGAATCTCCAGGTTACAGGAACTGATATTATGGTAGAGAATCTTACACAAACTTCGCCAAAGATTTTTTTTTCTCTTTAGGACTCGGTATGTTCCATTCCTGTTGGAACTCATTCATTCGCTTCCCAGAGCCTCTAATCGCAACAGCATTTTCGCAATTTACGATATCATCCGGAGTTCCGTATCGGCTTGTTTCGTGTGAGAGACCTAGCGCGTCCTCCTAAAGGTGAGGGATTATATCATCCAGCTTGGTTGCAGGAGCAGAGATTCTGTCAACAGCGCTCACCTGAAGAGAACTTGTGGATATTTTTAGAAAGCGATGTGGGCTGGTTGTCGCCGCGCGGTGATAAAATACTGCCCACATACTTCATCTCTCTCGCTCTCCCTCTGCAGATCTCTCCCAATACGGCACCGTATTGCACAAATCAGGGCGGTGTCAGGAGACGCCTATCATTCTGACTGATGGCTGGAGTGGGCGGAGCTCGGCGACGTGGCTCGGGCTGATTTATCTGCTTGTTTTTCAGAGTTGTCACCCAGGTGCTGTCCATCACGGCGCGGCGCGTACGTCTGGAGCCTCCCTGTCTACTCGGGCTCTGATTTACAGCGGGCCGTGATAAATATGGGCAAAGTAGAGAGGGAAAGAGGAAGAAGAAGGAGAAAGCGATGGGTTTTTTTTAAGCCTCGGTAGTGTTTATTCGGTTTTATTTAAAAAAAAAATGCAGCAAGTTTGGAGTGCTGCCTGTCCGTGTCATCTGCTGGATTATAATTGAATCAGAACTTTTTTTCATGGTGGCAGTTAGATATAGTGAGAGCGAAACACTGGAGAGGTAGATGTTGAGTAGAAAGTGACAAGCTTATGAGATCCTGTCTCTCTGGCTGATGCAAAGAAAGAAGGAAATGAAGACTGACAGAAGGAGAACAGAAAAGTTCAGCCACAGCGAAAGAAAAACAAGCAGCAATACTGAAGGACGGGACGGAAAAGGCTGTTTCATGGAACCGCTTATGGGTTGAATATTCAGAGACATGTCGCAGGCGTCTTATATCTGGACTGCTTCCTGAGAGCTTGTGGATAATCTCATATTGTTGCTGTAATCAAAAAGATGTGCTCATCTCAAGAATCTTCACACTAGGGCACACGCAGTACTGTTGGTCTTTTACACCTCTGTAGTGAGATCGAGAGTGTCCGACTCATGAACAAGCGTTCCAGTGTACGTCCGGTGCATATGGCATTAATAAAATGTTATGTCATTGCTGCCATTTTCATTTCTTTGGACAACATGAACATTAAACGTGCTTCCGTACACATCCCACTTTCTCTTCTGTACCATACACATGCACAATATACACACTGGCCACAAAATGAGTCCAGTTGGTCAAAGGTTTTTATTATTATTATTGCTATTATGATGGTATATTCTCAATCTACAGGTAATTATCTTTAAAAGAAGGGCTCCTTTATTACATTTGGTGAAGCCGGTCCAGAGAAATGAGCGAACATGTTTAAGGTATCATCGTCTTAAGAGCAAATCAGCGATGTGTGAACTGAAATGAATGCCTAGTTATCATATTTACAGTACAATGTTTTCAAACGGACTCATGCTGGTGTGGCGCAGGCCACTGTTTCAGCTCTTTAATACAGGAGAACTGTAATGGCATGGCAAAAATATCACATCACGAAATATTTCGCACATCCTAAGACGCATAGCATGTTCCATGAACTTTGGGTTTCCTAGCAAACTGCCGCATTACATATAAAAATAAACTTAGCATTCAGTTTCCTGTAAAAAACACTTTTTTTGTGTGTGTTTTGCACGTTTAAAAACAAAAGTGCATTGTGATGTGATTTACGGCGCTCAGCCCTCATCCGAGGTCGTATTTCAGCAGCGACGCCTGGTCACGCACGGACCGTTCTGGGAATTTTCCAAAATATGACATGACGTGTTGAGAGCAGTTTGTTTTGCTTGTGGCTTAAATGCATCTCGGACCTAATTCTGAGCAGTGCCTTTTTGAATATCACTGTGATACTCGAGACGCACAAAACTCTGAGATAAACGAGGTCAGAGCCTCCCATCAGGCGCTTCTTCATCACGCTTTCCATTCACTGCACATGATCCCGCTCTTAGTTCTTTACTGATGTGCTGGATATTTTTTAAGCGCATTTCCTCCACGCTGTTCCTAATCCCACTTCCATCAAACCAAAGCATGATAGCTGTTGATTTCCTGCAGCGAGACAAGACCTCCTCAGGACGACGTCTGGAGAACGCGTCAGACGTTTGAACTGAAGTTGTTTTGGGCTGTATTGAGTGTTCCAGATGTAACTGTTACATTACTCGCCGGTTTAATTCATCACTACGGCTTCATTATTCGGCAGCTGATAAAATAGCACTTGATCCAGCGCATCCTGTTATTTAGAATTTTATTGGATTGCGCAACATAATGTAGCTATGAGATAAAAATCCAGGCCATGAAGTCATCATATAAGGTGTGTACTGGATGTGTGTGTGTGTGGTGTGTGTGTGTGTGTGTGTGTGTGTATCCTCCAAATGGCCTCGCGCTGTTCACTTTCATAGCTGATGGTGAGTCGTGTCGACTCTCCGTCCCTCCAGAGACGTTCATGCTCATTTGCGTTTTCTTTGCGTTTGTGCTTTATGAAATCGCCAGGATCATTCTACATCATCACTACACACACACACACACACACACACACACACACACACACACACACACAGCTGCCTCCTACTCCTAATTTGCCTAATTAAACAGAGCAATGAGTTAAGCGGTTAAAGGTGGAACAGATGAGGAAGCTCGCCTCCCTGAGTGATATGAAGTGAACATGGAGGCGGAGCTTACACAGAGACCGCCTTCACCTGCACCTCATCCTCTACCATTTCATTTCTGTTAATGAATTAGTTTTGATCTTAATTGGCTTTTTAATTAATCAGTGGTTTGAGTGTGACTGAGCATGCGAGATAGAAAGAAAGAAAGAAAGCAGGTCATGATGATGCTACTCCTTTTACTTTCCACCTTACTTTTTTAATGCATTCATATTTCTTTCATTCTTTCTTTCATTCTTTCTTTCTGTATGGACCACACACACACACACACACACACACACACACGCAGGCATGCACAAACTAAATGCAGATCGGCTTATGAAAGAGGCTCTGACCAGGGCAATAGGATGATGGTGTATTATCTCTGCTAGAGCCTCACCATTCCCGCTGTGCCAACAGGTATTATCTATTCACACAAAGTACTCTCAGACACACACACACACACACACACACACACACACGCACACACACACACACAGGGGACAAAAAAGCTAAGAAAGGACAATGAGACACTTCAAGGAAAACTTCTACTCATCACTTAGCTTTGAGGAACAGAAAGAAGAAGCAAAATCTGGGGAGTTGTGATGCTGTGTGTGTGTGTGTGTGTGTGTGTGTGTGTGTGCATTCTCCTGTGTGTCCACTGTAAAACACATGCCACCTGTCAAGTATTGGCTGAGCTTCACCACTGAATATTTATAAGATTATCACTGTGCATCCGAACGCACACTGCTATAAATACAGCAGCCATACACGCTGGAATTTTTGGGTGATGTGTGTTTGGAGTGGGAGTTGGTTACTGCTGTAAGATGCTGTGTGCGTGTGTGTGCGTGCGTGCGTGCGTGCGTGCGTGTGTGTACACTATTGATTTGTGATAACTGCTGGAAAATGTCTCAGAATACAAACAGCATCATCAGAGCAGCTCATTAACACAGCGTCATTAAAAGTCCATTAGAGAATGTTCCGCAGCATTCTCCCAGTTTCTTTAATTTTCTCTCTCACAATCATTGCCTTTGAATGCTGTTACAATGCTGAGATTTGTTACAGAGCGATGTTCCTCTGCTGTGCTGAGATTTGGTACAGAGCTGAGTTTCAGTGGCACACTGACACATGTTACAGAGCCGAGTTCTGTTATTAGACTGGGCTGTATTGAACGGAGCGTTACAGAGCTGAGATTGTTACGGAGCGGAGATTGTTACGGAGCTGAGATTGTTACGGAGCTGAGATTGTTACGGAGCGGAGATTGTTACGGAGCTGAGATTGTTACGGGGCTGAGATTGTTACGGGGCTGAGATTGTTACGGAGCTGAGATTGTTACGGAGCGGAGATTGTTACGGCGCTGAGATTGTTACGGGGCGGAGATTGTTACGGGGCTGAGATTGAGACACAGACATTAATGCTGCTTTGTGTTAGAATATTAGCATAATGGAACGTCAAACTGCAGCCTGTATTTTATCCCCGTTCTGTTTTTTCTCTTCTCCCCAAAGTCAGGCAACTGAAAGACTTCACGTAGTCTCTGCAAATCATATGCAGTTAGACACACTGCTTTCCTTAATGCTGCATCTGAAATATCTGGGTAGTTTAAAGGCACTTGTCCGCTACATGACCATGACTACGTCATTGTGAATGGCTAGATTACAAACGTGCATGGGGACAGATGAGCACTTCCTCTCGACTTTGATTTCCTATTTTTAGCACTCGGGATGATGTAATGAAGATGTTCTGTTCCTCTTCTGCAGGATTAAAGCTTTAATAGTGGTGTAATTTAATGTACTCCACTTAGGTGTGTGTGTGTGTTTTCTCTGTGTCTGGCTTTCTGACAGATCAAGTAAGTGAGATAATCTAGGGCTGTGTGTGTTTTTTCTCCTACCTGTCTGGTGTGTAACTGTGTCGCTCTCTCTCTCTCTCTCTCTCTCGCTCGCTCGCTCTGTATAATACATCCACTATAATAAGGGAAAAGCTGCCACATTACACAGGGCCAACTATGCTTGCTCACTAAGGTTAACTGCTTAGTTGCACACATTGTAGTGCCAGGCTCTCTCTCACACACACACACACACACACACACACACACACACACACACACACACACACACACACACACACAGATCATTGCCCAGTCGATCAGAGACTTAAAGCACTATTCCTTATACCTCAGAAACACATAAACACCCCCTTAATAACTGCTCCATTTTCATAAAATAAAAGATTCACACTTCTGCCTTCATTTTACTCACTCACTCATGCACGCACACACACACACACACACACACACACACACACACACACACTCACACTCACTCATACTCACACACGCACTCACACACACTCATACTCACACTCGCACTCACACACAGACACGCACTCCCTCACACACACACACAGAGACAGACAAGCACTCCCTCACACAAACACACAGAGAC
>JAQMYM010000012.1:1229878-1238462 GCA_030014255.1 Parauchenoglanis ngamensis | reverse complement strand
CATAATTCAGTATATGCCATACGTGTTGCTTCATAGCTTTGATGTATTCAGTAATGTTTTACAACGTAGAAAGCAAAGAAATATTTAAGAAAAACCTATGAAAAAGAGTAGGGGTGTCCAAACTTTTGACTGGTCGTGTATGAAAAGGTCATTTCTCCTCTTCTCCTAGTTATCCGACTTTCAAGTTCCTCTAGTTCTCCTGTTCCCCTGGTTCCTCTAGTGTCATCATTTCTGCTAGTTCTAGTTCTTCTATAGTACTAGTTCTCCTAGTGCCCTGAATCAATCCCAAAGTCTCCAAAAATCCCCATGTGCCCATAGAGTTTCTCAAATTCCTCGCTCCTGATGTATTCGAGTTTGCTGCTCCAACTACAGTAACATCTGCACTGTTCCTGCCTGCCGGCTCATTTTGACGGTTGTGATTAACCTCTGCAGCTCCGTGTGGCTGAACTCGATTACGGTGCACCATTACCAGGTTAGAACACCTGCTAAAAACTGTTATTAATGTCTCATTACAAGTATATATTTTTGAGTAACCCCAGGGTCGTGCTTGTTCTTTGGTAACAAGCTGTTATTTTCAATTTCTCTGTCTTGTCAGGATGAAAATATCCCCCTCATGACCTGTGCTTTTATTGTCTGTGAGTTAGCCCCTCACTGCGACCTCTCACTGTGTGGAAATCCCATAAAGCTTTTGGACCGGGCTTTTAAATCTATATCACACTGAGGCATTTAACCTCCACCTCCCGTGCTCCGACCCACCCTGCGTCTCTTTGCTATTAGCGAGCCGCCTGCATTCACATTCAGTGATCTGCAGGGTTTCCACGTTAATGGTTAGGCTGCTGGGCTAAATTAGGGCTCACTTAGACCTCAGTGTTGATGATGGATGAGGGTATTTATTTATTTATTTATTTTTTACCTCAGCAACAGTCCACAAGCCCAGACCCCAAGGTTGGGAACCAATAAGTGTGCCTCAGTACGACTTTACATCGGTAAACCTCATTTTACACATTCTTCTGATACAATCGATTATATTTAAGGGTTGATCAAATGAAATAAAATTAGACAGTAAAGGATAGCGGAATTCATGTGTCATTAATCACTCTTTTCCCAAAACTACTGAACTTTGACTGACAGTGTGGTGTGATAGTGTCGTAGTGTCCCGAAGAGTTTTATTCCTATTAGAGCTACACTATGTAGGATTTTGGGGGAATTTATTAGCAGAAATGTATGTTTTCATTAGTGTGCAAATTTTTATATACATATTATGTATATTATTATATACATATATATATTTATACATTTATAGATGCATGTTCGATGGTGTGGAACGTCCTTAAAACAGGTTAGTTCCTGTTCTCGCTTGCATAATAGCTGCTCTAAATGGTCATTCCTTCACCAGCCTCAGGTTTCTTTCTTTTGAAGTTAATAAGACAAAAGAAACGCAGGTCGTCATATTACCAAGAAACTCCAAGTGTAACCAAGTGGAAACTCCTCTGTCCTGAGAATGTCTGGAAACCTCAAGACAGTGAAAGCTTCACTATATCAACAATTACATACATTATTAAATCCATTTATTTGGAGTGTCTGCCATGCAAGTCCCTTTGAATGAGCCGTTACTATAGAAACAATAGTGTATTAGAACGAGTGCGTTAATATCAACCTGGGAGTTGCAGTTGAAGCTGTTATAGAAAATGTATCAACCAATCAGCGTTGAGCATTCAGAAGCACTGCGGCATAAATAAGATTCAGATATTAAGATATTATATTATATTATGATTGTTATACTTTAATTTATAATAATTCATTACATTTTATTAATTATAGATAAAACCTGTCTGCTACCTAAAAGTCAAACGCCAGTGTAACTGTATTCCTGAAGTAGAAGTTCTGTGCCATTAATAAATACGTATACGGTGCGATTTAACATCTGAAAGTCTCGGTAACCAGAGGTCCTGAGGGCAGGTGTTCCTGAACATCCCCCAGTCTCACGAAGACCAAGAACCCACATTTACAATCAGCGCAGCAGCCAGAACACTAATTTCCCAGAATTCTAATTTTGGATTCACGTCTAACTCATTTGTTGGTGTTAATTATAAGGTGTTACCCTGGCATATGGCACTTCATTTAAATTCATCACTAAGTTAAAATGTGCTTCACTGTAAATTGTAAGCTAGATTTTTTCCCCCTGAAACATGTTTCCTGTACTGACCTGATTTAAATGCAGAGATTTATGCAGAGATTAAATCTCAGAAACCTGGTTGTACAAAATGCTGCACCATAGCTGATTAAATTCATCAGGTAATTGGCCAAATTTGTGGAATGTACATGAGGCATGTCGACGAGCAGCATACGGGTCTCCAGGTGATTTAGGCCGCCTGCCTTTACCCCTTTTACGCCTACATTATGGCCTTGGACCTGAGATCCTCGTGTCAGACAGATCCACATATTGGAAAACCTTAACAGTAAAAACAACAGCAAAAACTGCTTGGGTCTCACACACTGAATAAGATATTCTCTAATTGGCTGTGGTATTCCTTAAGCAAGGATGAAGAGCTTCAAACAGTCAGTCTGTACAACTTCAGCAAAGACAGTGGACTACAAGGGATTGACATACCAAACTATGAGCTAGCATTCATACTTACACCATGATTTAATAATGGAAGAAATGGTTCAAATGAACAAACTGGGGTTTGTAAGTTAACCCAATATCTCCGTCTTCATGCAAAGCATGGTATGGTGTATGTAGTACCATCAAGCTGTAAATTGTAAGGTCTCACGCTCAGAACCCTGTTGCTGCAATTTTTTTCTTTTATCCTAGCTTGTGCCATACCTAATTAAGCTTATTATGTACTTGCCGAACTTTACTGTGCGTTGTATGGTATCCTGGAGATTTAGGCCAACTGCCTTTAGACCTACATTAAGGACATGAATACCTTTATTAGCACTTCCCAAACAGTTTATTCCCTACATTTCACCCTTTGCTTTAGAGAAGAAGCCTTTATTTGTCACATGTACATTACAGCACAGCGCAATTCTTTTCTTCGCATATACCAGCTTGTTAGGAAGCTGAGGTCAGAGCGCAGGGTCAGCCATGATACAGCATCCCTGGAGCAGAGAGAGTTAGGGGACTTGCTCAATAGCCCAGTAGTGGTAGCTTTGTGGTGCTGGGATTTAAACCCCTGACCGATGAGCCACCACTGCCCCCCTTTAGTGCTTAATCTCGCCTGGGCAATTCCCAGAAGAGGTTGGATTCAGGGGACTTGCTCAATAGCCCAGTAGTGGAAGCTTCGTGGTGCTGGGAATTAAACCCCTGACCGTTGAGCCACCACTGCCCCCCTTTAGTGCTTAATCTCGCCTGGGCAATTCCCAGAAGAGGTTGGATTCCTTTGAGTCTGGTTGCACTGAAAAGCTCTTCCTCATGTCTTCTTGGGGTGTTGTTCCTTGGGATCTACATCAAGATTTCCGTGAAGCTGCTCGGACCTAGTGATTGAAATCACTTGGTAATCTTGACCAAGGTTTTGTTGGTGCATTGGAGTGGAAACATTCACGAGTCACCAGCACTTTGGCTCAGTTACCCAACTCAATCATAATCACAGCCATTTATGCTCAAATCATAGACCTCTATCAGACTGAAAGACTCTGATTGGACATGGCGAAAGTTGCAGTGTTGTCATTGGACATGCACTGTTAATTAGGAGACACTGCTTGGACAAGCGGGGTTAATGACTCCTGTAAGCTAAGAGTACAATTGGATTTGCTTCATTGATCTGTCGCTATATACAGTGTATTGCAGATGTGTGATTGAGGTCGTAAAGGGTGAACTTGTCTGTATATGGCTGGGAAGGTCATCTGGAACATGGTTCTGAGCAAGGAACCCATTTTAAATGAATAAAACCAAATCATTATATGATATCGGTGTTAATGGATTTTCCGACAGCACTTTAAATTTGGAATTTATAAGAATGTCGCATACGCTAATGCATCTAATGCTGTTCTGTAATTTTCTCTGTTTTAGAGCGCAGGGTTACACAATAGCTTCATGTAAGCGCTCACATAGCTTCATTAATAAATCCATTATCCTATTGAAATCCCATTTGAGGTTTGTCAGAAGGCATGTTGGAGAAATGTGTAAAAAGGTTCTCTGGTCTGATGAGACCAAAATTGATCTTTTTGGCTTTGGATCAAGGCTGTACATTCGATGGGAATTTCCAGAAATGTTTCCCAGCAACTGGTTGCATCAGAATTAATGTAGGGTATTAATGTAATTGTCAACATGCGTGTTTTTCAGCTGGAAATATTTTTGCACTTTTATTTATCTTTATATATCAATATAGTGTTATGTTGGCTGTTATTCTGCATCTCCCCAGCCCCCTTCAGTATTATGGGCTATTATGTAGGGATTCATGACATATAATCCAAATGAAGTCCATTTCAGTTCCTGGTTTGTAAACTACAAAACGTGAATACTAAAAAAAATAGATTTTTGTCTACCAACATTTCTGTTTCCCAATGGTGTTAACATTCTTAAGGAACATTCGGACATTGTGAACTTAACGCACATTTCACGCTAAGCTGTATTTTAAACAAAAGGTGACAAATAAAGACTGCTAGTGGTGATGATCTACAGCATGATCAGTTTTACCGTTGGATGATCGATGCATGACTTCAGCTCGACCATTGTTGGCCCTTGAATATCTGTCACTTGCCAAAGCATGACCTTCGTCTAAAAATCTGCTCTCCAAACCTTCCAAAACACAAACACACAAATGTTTTCGAGCTTTTTTTAATAGCAGCTAATTGCCGCAGGCATCTGTCTCATGTTCTCACGACCAGCTCTTGTTGTACCAGACAAACTTCCCCCTCTTCCTTTAGGCTAACGTTTACTCCTGACAACCCCTACTTAAGCATGCCACACTGTGTCTCTTTCTCGCTCTCTTTCTCTCACACACACACACTGTTGCAGCGTCCCCACACCCCGAGGCAACAGTAAGATCGTCTCTGGCTGTTTGCTTGTTCTGATGTCTGAAATGAAGTGAATTCATCTCTGATATGGAGGGAAGGCATGTAATTAGTGCAGGTTATAAATACAGCCCTGTAATCAGTCCCCTCTCGCTTTCTCCCTCCGTTTCCATCTGTCTCGCTCGACAAAGGAAATAAATTGGACTCTTTTGTTGTAGTTTTATTTTGTTTGCAGGTTGTAAGAAAGAGGGAGCGAGAGTGGAAATGAATATGTTGGAGAGAAATGAGCTACATGCAGTCAGACAAAATAAATTAAGTCTGTACGTTGTAATCTTATTCTGTGTTCATGTTAGAAGTTGCTGTGGTCACTCCGAGTTTGTCTGTTGTGCGCCTGTCACAGCAGCCAGCTGTTCAACTGTAAGTATCACATTACTGATTAAAACCGAATAACACTGTTTATGGACTTTCTTTGCAAACAGTCCTGTGTCGAAATCAGCTAGCTGGCTAGTTCATGCTATGATGGAGATTCTCCTGATCAACTAAAGTCAGGCAAAAGGCAGAGAGCCCCCTTGTTCCATTCTAGGCTCAGCTTACTGTTACTGTCCACACGGGGGTCCTCCGGGCTAGGTGGAGCGGCTATGACTGTGCTAAAGCGTGTGGTGTCCAGAGATGACCTGGCATCCCATCCAGGGTGTATTCCAGCCAATAGACACCATGACTCTGACCAGGAGAAAGCACTTACTGAGGATGAATGATTGAACAAATTTATTGCTTTGTGCCAATTTATTTGTTCCTGTTTTCTTGCTCTTGTTATCACACATCAGCTACCAATCTGGGATGTTGATGGCTAACCCATGTTTGCCCCCTGCACTGTAGTAAAAACTGATTCTTATGGTCATAACAGGGCAGGGCTGCTGTATTCGTTAGAAACGAGCTAATACATGCGCACTCTGGCGGAAATGAAAGGCCATCCTTCTCATCCAGAAAGCAAGACCATTTCTGCTCTCTTGGACTCCCAGCCAGGACTCTATACCTATACTATATATTTATTTAGTACCTGTGAAGCTTGTTGAACTCCTGGCTGGTGTCATGGTTGATCTGTACTAGGAAAATGGCTTTATAACTTTAATTATGACTTTTTTTATTCCTTTCTTCTTTCATTTAGCTCGGCCAAGTTGAAACTGAGATCTATTGGAGTATAGATAGTAGGCTCAATAGTTCCTAGAAAAATAGGTTCCATCTACCTTACAAAAGAGCGTTTTCATTCAGAAAAAGTTTCCCAGTTAAACTCTATTAGAAAGCCAGAACTGAGCTAGCTAACCCTAACCGTAACCCTAACCCTGACCCTAACCATAACCCTGACCATAACTGTAACCCTAACCCTAACCATAACCCTAACCCTGACCCTAACCGAGCCCGTTTTATGTAATTTGTATAGAATTGAGATTTGTCTCTGGTCACTAATACTGGAATCTGCACTCTATTTCACACACTATCCAAGCAGATAGATGTGCCGTTAGTGCACTGTGTCTCTGAGAGAACTGAGGTTGTGCTTTAGCGTCTGGCAAACACAGGACCGATAAATCTCCAGTCTAATTACACGTCGCTCTTTTATTTGTCCTCTTATTGTCTATTTCACAGAAATCAGATGAATAAAAACCAGTGGAAAGCAAACAGTGTTGGTTTGTGTGCCTTGAGCATAAGCGTTGTGAGTGAGATTCCCTTTTGGGTCTTACATTCTGAGATGAGATGGTAGGAGCTGAAATGTATACTTTAAAGTTCATACAAATGCAGGAAAATATGACTACTTTTTGACTACCAAATGTGCTTGAATTGAGACTAAACCCAATAGGTACATATTCGCATGATGGCATCCTAATCAGAGCTTTAAATTGAAATGCTATGCCAATATTTGTTGTTGGAAAGATGCTTGTATTCTGACGTCTATGCAGAGAACCAAGTCAGTTTTCTGTATCCCTTGTTCATATCATGGCAGAAGGATTTTCTTTTTCTTTAAAGTCAAAAGTAATAAAACGGAAACGGAAAATGAGACCGTTTAAAATAAAAAGAAAGATTAATGTGATAACTGAATGGGATGGTGAGCAATGAAATTGAACAGGAATGGAATACAATGCCAATTTATTGCTGCATGAATTGTGTTAGTTGTAATCTTCACATTAATCATTTGGTTTAATATAGCAATATGGCTTCCACAGCACAGGAAATAGCCCTTGATCCGGCACATCTTATTATTCTTTACCTCCGTCAAGGAGGTTGTTTTCAGTGCATTTTGTTTGTTTGTCTTTTTGCTTGTTTGCCTTTCGAGTTCCACGAAACTCAGTGGCAGGGTGTATCACGGCCCAAAGAAGAACCGGTTACATTCTGGAGCGAATCTGAGTCACGGGACGGATCCGCAAATTCAGTTTCACTTTTGGCGTCGGCCTCTCGGCCCTCTCGGACGTCTGCGCTGACATCTTAAATGCCAGACATCTTAAAATCCAGTAGATGGCAGTAAAGTTCGCTAGTGACAAAACATAGCCAATGTAGAATTATGACGACTCTAATGGAAATATATCCAGACATATTAAGTGGTTGCGGTTGGAGATTTGCACATCACGACCGAGTGGACTGTTGCCCTTGGCAGAGGCCTGTGCTCGCCGAGTGCCCTTCTAGTCCATTTCATTTTTTTTATGTTGGGATCTGACAGTCACACTGTGCACAAAGTTAACGAAGCCACAAGGCACTAATGTGATCTGTGCATGAAAATCGTCGGTCCGAAGAATTCCGACATCGTAAAAAAATTGAGATTTCCATTGCTTGAGTCTTGCTGTTGTAGATACATGTCCAGTTAGTCCTCTCTGTCTCTGAGAGAAGAACTGAGGTTACGCTCTGGCTTCTGCTGGCAAACACCGGACAGATAAATCTCCAGTCTCATTATTCTCTGCTCTTTTATTTGTCCTCTCTGTCTACCCTCATCGTCCATTTCACAGAAATCAGAGGAATAAAACCCCGAAGTGGAAAACAAGCAATGTTGGTTTGGTTTGACTTCAGTGTGGAGGGGTGTGTGTTACACTCTCTTCTGGAGTGTGCTGTAGGCGTATTGTTTTTCATTTTCTTGTGATGGATTGGCTACATAATCATTCCTGCATGAAGCTTCCAAAACACATTTCAGGAAAAAAGGTAGAGAAACACTGCTGCGAGTGTGCATTTGTTGATCTGAGAAGAGCTTGATGCTTCACGGTGGAGCAGATGGATGTTAACACAGTGTGTGTTTTATTAGGGTTTGCCCAAGAATGGTTTATGTTCAGATAGCAGACAGATGGACTTGCGTTCCAGGGGAAAATGTCAGGTTACCTTGTTATACAGCTATTACAAGGGCATAAAGAAGTACCTTAGTGTAAGAGTTGCCTTTAAGGTTTACTGTTGATGTAGTTGCTGTTTATTTGTCATGCAATGTTAGAAAAATCAGTCATAAAACAACACGGCATGTCGTCGTGGGAAAATAATCAACTTTGCAACGTGCTTTATTCCTTGTATACCACAACAACTTGGCAATCTTTTTTTTTCTTCTTCTTCTTTTTTTTCTATTAAAAATTCTTTTGATATGTTTATAGGTACATTTTGTGTT
>JAQMYM010000012.1:1219878-1227378 GCA_030014255.1 Parauchenoglanis ngamensis | reverse complement strand
GCCCCCAAGAATGACCACACCCATTATTGTCTACATGCCCCCAAGAGTGACCACACCCCTTATTGTCACCATGCCCCCAAGAGTGACCACACCCCTTATTGTCACCATGCCCCCAAGAGTGACCACACACCTTATTGTCACCAAGCCCCTGAGAGTGACCACACCCCTTATTGTCACCATTCCCCTGCGAGTCATCACATTCTGTGAGGGTCACCACACACTTTGAGCATCACCATGCCCTGGAGAGTGACCACACTCCTGGTCACCAGAGTCACCAGGCCCCTGTGACTGCAAAACAAGTCCAGACCATTACCTCTCCATCACCTTTATATCTGTGAGCATGAAACAGTCTGAATCTGGACTGAATTTGCTGGAACGCCCACTCCTGGGTACTGTCTTGAAGGCTCTCCATTTGTTAACAATGCTTCTTATCATAGAATGGTGAATTTCAAATTGCTTGGAGACGGCCTTATAACCCTTCCCAGGTTGATGAGCAGCAACAGTTGCTTCTCTGAGGTCATGGCTGATGTCTCTTCTTCTTGGCATGATGTAGACACACACCTGAGTACTCAAGAACACCAAACTAAACTGAAACTGAAAATCTGCTTTTATGGAGGTAGCTACACTTTTTGATGATTAGCTAATCTTCTCATCACGCACAGCTCATTGCACAATAACATAAAGAAAGTAAGCTGTTGTATAACACACCTCTTTGCGCAGGAGTCCTGTGAAATCACACAAGTGATTTTGGTTTTTGTGTAACAGATCCTGCTCTGAAGCACTTGAATAAACCCCCCCACACACACAGACACTGTGCTAAAGACTACAGTGCTAACAGGGATTTAAAATCTGGTGTATGTGCTGTGAGTCTGTGATGGATGACAGTGTTCAGCTGTTTTGCAGTTGTAAATGAGCGTTGAATTGGCAGCCTGTAGGAAACTGTCCTCAATTAGCTCTAATGATACACAGCGTCCGTTCCAGCTGCTGCTTAACAAAGCGACCGTTTAGCGGTGTGCGTGAACGCAGCGCAGATTAGCTGCTAAGGCCTGTGCTAAAGCTGATGTGCTGTGATGGAAAGGGAGGAGCTTGTTTTCCAATCTGTAGAAGGTAAAAATCATCACAGGTTTTAATGAGAGACAGAATGGTTCTGGTCGGAGATTAATGAGGCCTAATGAGCTGAATCATATGCTGAGTTGAGAATCAAATCTTTGATGAGTCGTTTTGGGTGGTGGAGAAGTGAGTGTGTGCTTGTGTCCTTATTATGGTTTTCTGCTGTTCTTGGGACCTGATTAGTGGAGGCAAGAAGTAAGGACACAATTCGGATGTAGTCCACGTCCATCTTATCTGTCTTTTGACCTGGATATATATATATATATATTTCTGCAATGGCGGAAATGTTTAAACTGTTCCTTTTGAACATCACCAGAGTCACCCCTTGGATGCTGCAACTCCTGGCTTCACTTTGGTCTGGCATTTCTCCCAGGAGAATTCTTCTTCTTTGGTAATTCAGAGGCTCCCGCTGAATCATGAGATAACATAGTGCGGTACGCTTGCATACTAAAGATGAAGTAGACCATCCAGGTACCATTCGACTACTATTAAATGCCTACTATGTATTTGGACACCCTACAGATCATCACATACTGCTTTTTGCATGCTATGTAGTGAAGAAGTATGAGTACCAGTACCAGCACCTGATGTACTGAAGACCCCATGCATTGATGCTTTTACTCAGCAAGTAACTAATCTTCCCAATTAGGAGCTGAACCGCTTGTCTTGGGGTGGGGCTAAATTCTAAAATCTCAGCACAGGAGGTTTTCATGATTCTCAGCTTGTTCCTGGTTTCGTTTAGCTCCCTCACACTGTCACATCTCACAGCCATGCATAAATCCTTGGCAGGACTAAACTAATTGACCGCGAGGAAAGCAGATCAATCCCGCTCAAAATCTTTAATCAATGGACGATCAGCAAACTGGATTAGCAGAGCTCCGGCTCCTGGAGGCCAGTTCCTCAGGGAGAGAGCATGTCCGTCGCCTCAGCACTTCCCCTTAATTGGGCTCCAAACAAATGGCAGCGCATTGATCTGGCTGCAAGCGTGGACGCTGTAGACCGAGTGGTGCCTGGCCATTAGCACCTCACAATGCACTCTGGGTAATGGAGGAATCCATGTGTGTGATAGAGGGATGATTAAATTTATCATGGCACTAGTGAGATGATGGAAAGGAGAGTGGTCAATGGCAGTTAAAACATGTCATGTTAAAATTCTTGGTTCTTCAGTCTGTTACTTTTGTCTCATTTACTTGTTTATTTACATGTAAACCCAAAGCATCTTACAGTGGTCTTCTGCCCATCCTGGAGCTTCCACTTATAATATTCTAATTATATGCTGCTTCTTCCTTTTCATGGTCTCTATTGTTGTCATTAGCTTTGATTATCTTTATCATCATCCTGTTGTAGTTGTTCTTGTACTTGCTTGATGTCTTCTTGCTTTTGTCACTGTCGTTGTGCTTCTCCTTGTCTTTATCGTTATCATCCTTACCTTTCTTTCTATTTCTGTTGTTTCCTTTTTTTTATCATTATATTTGTTTTTCTTCTTCTGTAGATCATGTTTCTTTGTATTGTTTTCATGTATTCATTTTCTCCTCTTCCTTCTCCTCCTTCTTCTTCTTCTCCTCCTCCTCATTATCTGTTGTCTTCTACTTATTTGTTTTTGTCTTCTTCTATTCCTCTTCCTCTTCTTTTCCTTCTCCTTCCTTTTCTTCTTCCCCTTCTCCCCTATTCTTCTCCTCCATTCTTCTTCTTCTTCTTTGTCTCCTTCTTTCCCCTCCTCTTCTTCTTCTTGTTCCTTTTCTTCTCCTTCACCTTCTTCTCCTGCATCATCATCTTCTTGTTGTTCTTTTTCTTTGTTTCTGACTGAACTGTGTAGCTGTTAACATCTAAGAGAAAGCCAGTACCTGAATAAGAGAGAGAGGGAGACGGAGAGAGTGGCAGGTGGGTGCTATAGGATTGATCAGTACCATGCCTGTCTGACCTTCTCATAAATCTCTCATCTCAAATCCTCTTTCCAATCCTTTCCCCCTGAGACCTTTCAGCGGCCTTTAAACCTCACTCGTTTTCCTCAGCAACTTTTGACTTTTTTTTACTACCCTTTTTTGGCACCTTCCTGACCTCTGACCTTCTCACCTCCAGTCATGTGCATGCTTTCCTCTCACTTCCTCTGTTTTCCAGCTTCCATTTCTTCTAACCTGCATTCTCATCTGTTTCCTTCCCTGTTCTCTGCTTCTGTTACCTCTTGCCCCTCTCCTTTATTTTCCCATTACTCCTGACATTTAGCCCACTTGCTCCTCCACCCTCTGCTCCCAGCAGCCAGTATTTAAGGCCTTGCTGTTTCACCGAGAGGAACACCGAGAGCGAAAGAGAGCAATAGGCAGATAGACAGAGAGATGGTGCAATGGCTCTGGTCTCCCGCTGGGGAAACACAGAGTGTATAATTAAGTTTCAGTTCTGCAGGCTGTGCTTATACAGAACACACTATAGCCGTATTATAGCTATTATAATCTCCACATCTACCACGGTGAAGGGTTTAGTCTGATGGGATAATAATGAAGTAATGACAGTTTGGAGCAAACTGTTGTCTAGAATATTCTTCGTACCTGACAGAGTTTGTGTGTGTGTAGACAAGATGAGACATTCTTGCCTAGGAAACTTTGCAAGGTGGGTTTTAACTCCTTAGCAATGATACCTTCCAGTTTAAAGGAGTAGTTCAGCTAAACATTTCACTTCTACACAATTAGCGTTAACTCGAATGAATAGTGTCTGAAATCGTATACTTCATCATCCATGTTCCTTCCTGATTTTGGCTACAACTCCATCTTGACACTTTGGGAAGAAAAGTCTGAGGTGTGGCGTGATGCTAAATTTGCACTATGGAGAAGAGGTGCAATTTTTTTTAGGCCGTCTCGCACCTGGTTTCACAGGAATTCTGACTACCCACAATTCCTGAAGGAATTTTGACCACTTCTGCCTTCTCCCAAAGGAATTCTGTCACTACCCACCTGCTCTTGCTTGTTCCACAATGGATTCTGATCGCTAGCTTAAACGGAGTCTGACTATTCCTGTCCATTTCTAAAGGAATTAGGACCAAACCACAAAGGAATTCCCACTACTTTCTGCCTGCTTCCAACGAAATTCTGACTCATCCCACCTGCTCCCAAAGGTATTCTCATCACTCCATCCCACGCCCGAGGAATTCTGACCAATCCCACCCACTCCTTCCAGTTATTAATTTTGTTTGTACCTGCCTGCATTATTTCTTTTGCAGTTTTATAAACAAACTAGTCTTTTAACTCCATTGATCAAACTTAATAGAGGCATAAATGAACAGTGACTTCTTTTGTCTCAACGTGACCTCTGTTATGGAGTTACTCGCAAATGTCATTCTGCTGCTCCAAAATGGCTGCTCCTAAAGGTTACATTGAAAGGCTATATGGTATGTAACTTTAGTTGTTTCTATGATTTGTCACATCACTGAAGATCTGGTTGTGCTTCGAAAACTTTGATTTGAGGTGCAGGACAGTGGTGCTTCAGTGTTTAAGATTCTGGGCTAATAATTAGAATGCTGTGAGTTGCCGATCACATCACTTTGGATAAGTAACTTTGGATAACAGCATCCACTAAATAAATACTTGTAAATACATCACCTTAGCCCTGGAGTCTAGAGTGACAAGAGAGGAAAAATAAGAGTGCGACAGTACGATCACTCGGATATCAGCTCTGCTGCCTGTAAGCACTGGATACTTAATAAAATAACAACTTGACAGATTTGTGGTAATATTATGTCCAAGACTATATGGATGAGACCTGTAGCTAATAATTTGTCTTCACAGACTCATGAGGTGAGTAACCCTGAGTCTGTTCTGCTTGCCCTTTCTGAATAACTAACATCAGCACTTTTACAAGGTTGGGAATTTTTGTGTCAGCATGAAAAATGGCACTACTTTTTACAATCGCTTTTTAAAGTGCATTAGATAAGTTAAATTAGTTGCGCTATGCAGGTGAATCTGCTAGGATTGCGAGGGCACCCATATTTCAAATCCAATTATTTGTCTTATAATAGCCTATCCAGTGCACTTTCAAATTATTTGCTCAGTAAAAGGCCTGTCAAGAACCTCTTCTGTTCCTGACAGGCACTTCAATTATCCAGGGATGAGGTGAAGAAGGGGGAAGAAAGCCTATCCGCTACTGATGAATTTCTTTTTCTCTAGAATATTCAGAGAAACCATGTGGCGCTCAGCAAAAGTGAGTTGTGTCCTGAGGGATCCGGCCCAGGCTGAGAGTGATCCCAGTTCAGGACCTGAGGAATAGCAGTGTTTAATTTGGAGCTCAGAGATTAGAGGACAGATGATTCCAATATCAACTGTAACAAAATGCTCAAATCAAATCCGTCTATTCGTCTCTGTCGCTGTCTCAGTCGAGCGAGGCCATGCCAGCTCGGGCGGCGAGGCCAAACAGCCGGGCTCAGCCAAACTCTGCCTTTCTTCTTCACTCGCTCTGGCTCAACATTCAGTAACACGGATGGAAACTGCATGACTCAACATGGCAAAGAAAGGCAGGAGAACTCCTGCTCCTCACACTCACGCACAATATGGCGTATTATTCATTTGGGAACAGACGGCGCAAGGCGTTGCTGAGGTTGAACCTGAATTCCACGTAAGCACTGGAATGTTTTTTATCTTTATAAATATCTTCATAAATCGGCAAATGGAAACTCTTGGTGCTTTGCGGATCCCACGTATAGCTTAGGAAAGGTCAAGGTGTAGCATTAGCGAAGCAGTTGAGCGTAAGATTTAGGCTCAAAACGTTCTTGATCCTCATAAAAATATCTGGGATAAATTTGGAAAGCCAGTTCTGGACTAACCCAGTATGGGTCGCTTTAACCCAGCAAGTTCAGGTTAGGGTGTTGACCCTGCAAGCTGGCTGGGTGTTTAAACCCAACTTGTGGGTAAAAATGACTACATTACTGGGCTTGGATCCTCCATGTTGTTATGGTTACAGTGTGCTTATTATATGAGCAGCCTTTTTTTCCCATATTAGCACAAAAGAAACTTCAGGCAGCACTTTTTCTCTACAACTCGCCTAAAATCTAACTTACCATCAAGTCTGAATACATTTTGCAATCTTAAGTGCGCATTATGAAACGAACGCTAGCTGAAAATTCAATCATGTCATAATTAACCAGCTAGAAGTAACAAAGTAAAATTTTCTTTCTGTTTGTCTTATTTATTATAAGACGCCAGTTACTTCAGGCTTTTCTGTTCACTCTGTCCTGACCATTGGAAAAGTATTTTTCACATGGCATTATTAACCCAATTTGGGTCACGTTGACCGACTAGCCGGGCTTTTGCTTGTATTGCTTTTGTCAGTGGAAGTATTTGTTTACAGCCATATTTTTGGGACTGTAAAGCTATTTTTGGGGCATAAAGATAAGCAGATTTTATTCTGCATTGTTATTGCAAGCCTGACTCGCTGAGTCCTCGGAGCTTATCATGGATTGATACACCTTTATTAATGCTGTGGTTATGTGCAAAACTCCTCTTTCATGTCTTTTTTCATTATTTACACACCAATCCTTTACTGTTCACTTCATCCTGCACGCACTGCTCTACAAACCCATATTTCAATCAATGATAAGCGAATTCTTCACATTTGATCTTTGAATGCAGATACAAAAAAAGCCAGCCTTGAGTTGCGCTCATAACAACCGCCTTCAGATAAGTGCTCGAAAAGCCCCCTTAAATCTGGTAGCTGGTGGCGTCCTGTATTCGCTCTCGTGCTCACAGAAGAGCCCTTGAAGCTGTGTGTCTCCTCATCTCAGTAATGGATCAGCGGAGAACCCTCAGGGTCTCCTGTCTCACTCTAGAGAAGCGCACACTGACACAAAAGCGAAGGGTTTGATAAATAAGCTCATGTATTACATATTAGCATAAGTGAAAAATCTTCCCTTAAATGTCAAGCCAAGATATATTTGGTGCCTCAAGTTTCCTTTTTTTTTTTTTTAGTTTTTCACTGGAGCCTTCAAGCTAATGTAGATAATAATTAATAGAAGTCTGTCTTATCCTAAATCCTTTCCATAAATATCTACCTTCCAGCAATACACAATGTTGTATACAAAGACCAGTGGAACTGAAAACGCAGTATGCTGCTGGGGATGGGATGACGACACTGGGAGAACCCTTGCAGAACATTTCAGCTACTTAAAAAAAAAACCCTTAGGAATTATCTATGTAGTTTTATAAACAACAATCTAATCATTTTCATGGGATGTCATTAATATGTAGCCACCCATCTGTCACTGTGTTTCAGTAACTTATGTAAAATTACATAAAAACAGATTCTTGGCACTTGCTAGCTGGGGAAAGTGGCACTGGATGTGTGTGTGTGTGTGTGTGTGTGTGTGTGTGTGTGTGTGTGTGTGTGTGTGTGTGTGTGTGTGTGTGTGTG
>JAQMYM010000012.1:1171351-1190652 GCA_030014255.1 Parauchenoglanis ngamensis | reverse complement strand
TGCAAACTCTGCACAGAAAGGCACCCTGGGTGACCCGGGGATCGAACCCAGGACCTTCTTGCTGTGAGGCGACAGTGATAACTGCTGCACCACCATGCCACCCCATGCCAAAATAACTAAGCTAATTAAAATAAAGTGCACAGGAAGTGTTTGCTTTAGGCTAAGGACATTTTTTTGGGATCAAAAAAACAGACTGATATGACTGTTGATAGAAAAATAAATATGATGAAGCAATAAATTATACATGTGAATCTATCAGCCAAAGCAATTATAGTAATTATAAAAAAAAAATATGGTGAAATATGGATGGAATAAATTATTAATTTCAAAAATTAAATGAAACATGTAAACAGTATTTTCAAGAAAAAAATGTCAGCATAAAATCTAGAACTCAGAACTGTTTTATTTATCACAAAATCTTTCTTTTTAGCATTGCGTCATAGCCAGCTATAGTCCTTTCAAACTAAGTGGACACTACACAACTGTTAAAATCTCACAATTGCTGACCTGCACATAGTACAGTAGTAAATTTTTACTATTTGCTTGGTATCAGGCCAGAGTTTAATGCAAGCTGTCCCTGTAGATCTGGAGAATTAAATCAATTCATCAAGATTATATATCTGGATGTGAACGCCAACTGCCGTCAGTTTCTCTTCAAGCCATCTTGCTCAACACTGATGGGAAAGACAGAAGCCATGCTCCAGATGATCTCCTATTGGCCGACGCATGGTCATGTGACAGTATGTTCTTTTCAAGCATTTGACTCTGGACACCAAAGAGTAATTATTATGTAACGTTGGAATAGTGTTCTTATTGAAATCAATGGCAGGAGATGCATTTTCTTGAAGAGAAACAGAAACACAAATAGCCTTTTTGTATCTTTCTTCCCTTCCCAATTATGCTCAGTTTCTACTTTTAAGATTGTCACAGCGATTCAACAGAACCAGGAAAACTGAGGACCAGAACAACAGTATTCCAATAGGTAATCCAATTTCTCAAAATTCATCAAAATTTTAAATGTAATGCTTCAAACATCTAAGAATTACATATATATTCTAAATATCCACTGGTCCACTGCCTACAGCTTGAGAAGGACTTTGAACAGGTACTGCAACTGAAACGTCCTGTTTCACTGAAACTTCCATGTACTACTCCTCTGCCACTTCAACAGCCTCCGTTACAAGATTTATTACATAAGTTCACCACAGATATTACTGTCACGTAAGGGAAGCAGGAGGTGGATGCAAGTGCAGAATATTTATTTACGGTGAAGTACACCAAAACAAGATGGTATGATCTTGAAACAACAAGAACATGATCATGGTGTAACCATCATGGGATAAGGACAAAAGCAAGACACACAGAAACTAGGGTTTAAATAGACAGATAAATCAGAGGGCAAAATGAAACTGCTGGTCCAGCGTGGTAAGGCCAGAAGGAGGAGCAATGCCGTCTGCGAAGCCGACAGAGCAACCTCTCTAGCCAAGCAGGGAGGAGGAGTGACATCCCCAGGCATGCAAAGCAATGTCAAGTGGAGTGATGTCACCAGCAGAGTGGAGTGGCAGAGTGATGTCACCAATGGATGGGTAAGCAAGACGTCCTCAGCAGAGTCCGTGGATTGGACACAAGGTGCCTCACCTGTGGCTTGCAAGGCCCCTTTGCCTTCTGGTGTAGGCATCGCTTGTGCAGCCACCCGTACACCTCTGGCTTGATCACGGCAGGAGACGCAGCCCTGCCTGGCTCTAGGGTGAACTTGTTGGCCCTGTTGGCCTCTTCAGAGTCTTCCATTGGCATTTCTCTTTTCACTCTCTTGGCCTTAACCTCTATGGGCTTGTCTTCTTCCTCTACTTTCTCCACCTCCTCTATCTTTCTTCCTCTTGGCGGTGGTAGAAAGTGTTGAGTCAGCAGATAAGTCGCCATCAGTGTTCGGCCTGCATAGATACAGCCAACACACCGGTTATTGCCCACGCCCCCCCCAGAAAAATAATTTGGAGGCGCCAAGCCAAGAGTTATTTTCTCCTGGCCTCAGTCCAGTCCAGCTTCCTCTGCTTGGCTTCATTAGCTAGGATTTGAATAAATTAAACAGTATCCATGACTTGATCTTGCTTTCTGTCACATAAAAGAAGCAGGAAGTGGATGCGAGTGTGGAATATTTTACAGTGACGTCATAGATATGATTTATGAAATAACAAGAACATTAACCTGGTCTAAACTGTGACTGTGAAGCACGTGACGTGCTACATAACATGACATGTGGAGTGCTGTGGCTGATGGGTGTTGTAGTCCTGTAGTACTGTGCTACCGTGACAATAACCATCAGTTTTTCTCTACATACAAATCTAGTATTAAAAAACAGAGTTGAGTGCATGTGTCATTAAAGACAAAGCAGAAATATCAGTAAAACAGGCAGACAGCATTAAAAAAATGAACAGGCGGAGTCAAAATTAGGAATGATGGCTTAGGATTGGAGGTAAGAAGACATAAAGACACAAATTTATCTAAAATAGGAAACGCCAGGGTACAAATAAAAACACCAGACCAATGTGTGAGAGAAATGCCCAATAACATGAATATTGTTCTAACTATGAAGATGGACTTTGTGTGTTACTATTTAAAACTGCTACTGGGAGTCACAGTCAAACAAGCCACATTTACATTAAGAGTGGACTTGCTATTTTAGTGTTTTTCACTATCCTGACACATTGCACTGGTGTAGGAGTTGAGCAATAAAAATGGATAAATTTCTCCATCCATCATCCTCCACTAGCTTGCTGACAACATCCAGTGACTCTGACTGAGTGGAAAAACAGAAGTCAAAAAGATAAACATGGAAATATGCATATGGAATATGGATTTACTAGTGTGGAAGTAAATGATGATGAGCAACCAAAATGTCTGACGTGATGGAGATTTGAAGCACTGCAAAAAAATAAATAAAAAAGAAACAGATAGCACTCATTTTTGTGCATGTACTGTAAATGGCAGTCCTCGTATCTGTGTGAAGCTGGATTTAATCCATGTATCATTCAAAGCTGGATAAATAAGACATGCCCTTTCAAACGAACCTGACTTCATGAAGCTGTGTCAAGAAACATGACCTATTGATTTCAATAGACTGCTAAATCAGTGCAAGTAATATTCCTCTGGTTTTTAGCTGTCACTTATCCCACATAAACCTGTACGTTACTGACATAGAATAAAATGTTCAAATGCAACAAAATAAACCTAAATTATTAGTCTGGAATCAGAAATGTAGGTTGGTCAAGGCTTGGGGTCTATTTGTGGTAATTTCCTAAAAAGTGTATGTATTCATTCACTAAGGAAAACCGTGAGACAGGTGAATACAAGAATGAAACAAACCAATGCCAAGACCACAAGGTAGCGAGCTGAAGGGTCTAAATCCGAATGAGCAAAATTGAAAATAAAGAGTATGTGGCACCAAGATGGGATCCATGAACGCTGAAATCTAGCATCATTTGGTCATTTTGCCGACCCTAGCATCATCAAATACTCCCACCCATCTGGCTCTCAAGGACTGGAACTGGTACACTACATGGCCAAAGGTTTGTGCACCCCTGACCATCACACCCATATGTGTTTGATGAACATCTCATCCCAAATATTTTCCCTCTTTGCAGTTATAACATGCTCCACTCTTCTGTTTGGCTTCCCACTAGATGTTGGAGCGTGTTCATTCAGCTACAAGCCAGGTTAAGGTTGGAGTGGAAGAACTGGAGTGTTACTCCAACCTTAACCTGAACACCGTGTCTTCATGGAGCTGCTTCGTGCACAGGATCATCGTCATGCTGGAGCAAGTTTGGGAAATTGTAATCCTACAGTATTTGGGGAAGATTAGGGAAAAAAACCATGATGGTATAGAGTAGATCTTTAAATAATTTTCAGCATAATAACCAGCCCTTGAGACTAGACACATTGATGCTATCTTTAAGACTGACACTGAAATTAATAACACATTTGCCTGAGAGGATGGTGGTACTTTCTCAACTAGCATTTGAATCATGACTGAAAATATCACACTTATTTATAGTCAGCTAATATTTATACACAGTAGCTAGCAAACATTAATATCACACAGTTTCTGTTTGACAAACGGCTCTGTCTGAATGGCTATTTCTAGCACATTTTAGCATCCTGCGACGGCGTCTCTGAGGTGAGTGCAGCAAAACGAAGCTAAAACAGAAACAGTCTAATGGTGGAACTTGTAAGCAATTAAGAAAGTTGAATTGTTGGCTTATAGGTTTAAGTGTTCAAGATGCTGTCATTATTTTCTTTAAAAAAAAAAAAGTTCCTTCGAGTAGCTAAATATTCATAATGGAAGAAAAGTTTGTGATATGTACCATACAGACTGCATGCTATGTAAGGAATAAAATACTCACATCTCGTGTGTCATGAGATTATGGGAAAATAATCAACAATGAGGTGGTGTGATGGAGTTACTGATTATATTCCTGTAACAGCATTATGTTCCTGAAATGTTTCATTTCTCATATAACACAGCAACTTGCCAATAATTGCAAATTTATTAATCAAAGAATGACACCATATTTACATTTTTTTTTTTTTTACATTTATTTATAGTTGGATTGAATGATGTTGGCAAAACAAGTTAGTTTCTGATATCACTTGTGTTTATAGCAGCCTCACCGTCCTCTCTTTTTTAATTTTAAAAGTTAATAAGACAACAAAAAACAAACCTGAAGCTTGCCATGTTACTGAAAAACCACAAAGTGTAAACTCCTCTGTCCTGAAAATGTCCGAAAGCTTAAAGTCACAGCTCGACCTCTGACTGTTACAAAGCGCTGACACTGGAGACTCCTTCCGTTAAATGAGTCCCTATGAATGAGCTGTTACTATAGAAACAATAACGTATTAAAACGAGCACATTTATATACAGTGAACCTGTGATTTGCTGCTGCACTTCTGTCAGAGCTGCTCTTCTAGAAAATTAATCAACCTTCTGATCAATCACAATCCAGAAAGCACCGTTCACCCTGCCGAGATGTGTGGATGGATTCTATGACAGGTCAAGGTCAGAGAATCAATGTCTCTGGGAAGTCAGATGGGTCAGATGGACCCAGGAGACTCTTTAATCCTCGGTTCCTGTCACGCCACGTCTCTCACTGCATGTGTTAGAGATCTGGGTCCAAACTGCATGCGTCAACAAGCAAACACTGAACATTCAGGAGACGGATGAAGGAAAAGTGGCAATCCAGAGTGTGAATTAGCTCATTAGTTCATTTCATTAGTTAACACTACTTTAACCCATATTTATTTATATTATTCATATATAGTCATATATATTTATATGATTGTATCGGGTATAAAAATAACAGACACCACTGTTTCTATACA
Source organism: Parauchenoglanis ngamensis (assembly GCA_030014255.1). Lineage (NCBI taxonomy): Eukaryota > Metazoa > Chordata > Actinopteri > Siluriformes > Auchenoglanididae > Parauchenoglanis > Parauchenoglanis ngamensis. The sequence continues at coordinate 1,185,279 of JAQMYM010000012.1, read as the reverse complement.
CTTAAATAATACTTGAAAGAAAGCACACCCCAATCTTTGCATGTGAAACCAGATCTTTATTCAGATCATTATGTAAAGACTTTTCTGTAACCACATCAGCAATCTGAGAAACTGAGCCAGTCTGCAACGCTGATGAGTTCTTGTAGTGCTCAAATAAAAGCTGTAAATTAATCTTTTAAACTTTTTGGATTTCCTCCAGTGCAATAATAGACAAAATCTTTTGTCTATTGGTTTTGGATCTTATTCTGGCAAAGATGAATATTGCATCCTTTTTTTTGTAGAGAGATTTCACTGTCGCAGACAAATTTTCAATGTCTGAATAAAAGCATGAGTTTTGCTAGAGTTGTAGCATGCTCCTGTCATCTCCATCATTTGGAGTAAGGCGGTCAGTATAGCTGTCTTAATTCAGTCTTTATCTTGTCTTGACTTTCCGATAAAATCAGCCGTGTTTAATATCATCTTTAGCCTTGGATCCTGCAAAACAGTGGCACTGCAAGCTTCCCAGTCTTTGCAAAATCATTGATGAGATAGAAAGGTCGTTTGGTGTCAGCCAGCATAACTCTCTGACTAATGACACATTGGCTTTAGATGTGAGAGGGTGTAAGATTTCAGTCTTCTAAAAGTTTTTTTCAGAGACTTTTCAAAGTCTTCTAGTCTACGTTAAGCATTAGCTGAAAAACTGGGTTCAAACCAATCAGTGTGTAAAGACGCATCTCAGATTCACTATGAAACACTGGCTCCTTGATCTCCTGCCTCATGCCAAATGGCAATTTTGCAGCCTCAGTGAGATTCAAATAGCTTAATAAGTCCAATAAAACGCACAATTTGGCAACCCTGAGAGAGATTCGTGTTAAAAAAAAATTGGTTAAAGGACAGAAGGTGTGCTGAGGGGAATCGGGTGGCGAAGTGATTACTTTAATTTAGTCAGTAGTCACGTGATTTATTTAAAGGATAATGTTGTGATCCATTAGTTAGTGCTGTGTGTGTGTGTGTGTGTGTGTGTGTGTGTGTGTATGAGAGAGAGAGAGAGAGAGAGAGAGACCTAAAGTGACTTCTGATCAGTAGCAACCTGTTGTAGCTCGTCGTTCTCTTTAAGGTTTTCCTGCACCAGTTGAGCGTTTCTCGTGTAGTCCGTGTGTCCCCCGTCTCCACCCCCGCCCCCCTCCCTACCCGGTGTGGAAGACAGACCGGGCGCGGAGGAGAGACGACGCATGATGTCGGTTTGGTGATGTGGCCGCTTTTCAGGGGCGCGCGCCGGGGACCGTGTATCCGCCTTTCGCCGCGGAGAGCAGGAGCAGGAGCAGCAGCAGGAGGAAGAGAGAGCCGCGGACGGACGGGCTGATCTGCAAACGGAGCCCTTTCACCCGGAGATCTTCCTCAGAAGAGTTGTTTTTCAGGCTGCAGAGGGAATAAACGCGCTTCGGCGTCATTTTCCTGGATTTGTGTCTCTGCGCGCTCGCGTGACGCCGTTTTTCGGGCTCGATGAACAGGTCGAAAACTTTGAGGAAACATGTCTGAAGATGCTCGATCCGTTTTCGATGCGCGCGTTTGCTGTGTTTGGTGTCAAAAAACGAGGGAAAACCAAAAGCACGAGGACGCGCGTGATCATCGGTGACATGAGCGGCGGTCGGATCCGCGCGGCTGGTTGATGGCACTGCGCGCCGGCGCGACCTGCATCGGCCACGTCTTGCGCAGAGTGCCGCGCTTGCACGTCTCGCGTTCGCGGCGCTCCAGCAGCCTGCTGTGTCTCTCCCTGAGCCACGACCGGGACCCGGAGACGCTCGACTGCAAGCGCCCGTGTCCAACCTTTCCCGACTGCTACAGTCGCCACTGCCCGTGCCGCTGCCTCCGCGCACTCCCGGCGGATTTGCGGGGACATGAGCCCCACGCGGGCTGGTTCCGGGGCGCCATGAAGCGGCAGAACGTGCGGACCCTGTCCCTGATCGTCTGCACGTTCACCTACCTGCTGGTCGGCGCCGCCGTGTTCGACGCGCTCGAGTCGGACTTCGAGATGCGCGAGAAGGAGCAGCTGCAGGCCGAGGAGAAACGGCTGCAGGGCAAGTACAACATCAGCGAGGACGACTATCGGAAACTCGAGACCATCATCATGGAGGCCGAGCCGCACCGGGCCGGTGTGCAGTGGAAATTCGCCGGATCGTTTTACTTCGCCATCACCGTCATCACCACCATCGGTGAGTCAGTGCGAGCTTCATGCGCTTCTTCTCGTCCTCGGAGTTTACTTCACCTGCAAACCCGCGCGCTGTTGCGGGTGCAGTAACTTACAGGCTTTACATTAATAACACCTGTAGTTCTGAATGAACCCCTTTTCTTTTTTAATAATTAAGTCACCCTGTTAAACGCAGGCACGATAGTAACTCTTCCAGCACTGAATACTGCACGCACAGCTGCTGGAGTTCAGGCCACATCAAGGCCTTTTTTAGCTGTGTGACCAAAATGAGCAACAGATCTTAAAAAAAAAAAAAAGAAAGAAAACAGTCATAAGTATGCAACATGTAGCATCTAAATGTGTCTGTGCTGCAGGCTGGATGCGCATTGCACACGACGCACTGCTTCATCCTGCACTGAGCATCAAAATCACTTCACAGATAACAGCCAGAATTAGGAGCATGGAGGAGTAAAAACCATCTCACCTGAGGATTCAGTCGCATTTTATTTCACAACTGGTCGCTATGTACAAGCTACAGCCGTGTAAGTGATTGTTGTAAGAGTTCTAAAGTAGTAATAAAAAAAAAGAGTCAGCAACAGATTTAATTCCAAGATCGAGTAACATTATCATAAACACACAGTTATAGGCAGATAAGGAGGAGAAAAGGCCTTAGGGTTAGTCAGGAATGTGGGGCATTAGAGTTTCATACATTTCCTTGGATGTGGATGATTTCACTCTTCTTTACTCTTCTCTTCAGTGTGTTTCTTTCTAACCTGTTAAGCTAAATGAATAAATAAGACGAAGAAGTGCGCGCGGCAGGTGTTCATGATCAGCACCGTGGCTCTCTCCATTTTTCACACTTTTTTTTCTTCATTAAAAAGTGAAAAAGAGCTCATTTGTTGTCCTGAAGTGCTGAACATGTCCGAGGTTTTTATTTATTACGAGGACTTTTTGCATGCCACACTGTGTACAGCTTGTTTTCCCCCCTCGGTAGCTACTAAATCGATGCAGTATGAAAAATCTATGTGGAAAGGTGAGCTTTAAAGCGGTTTGTGTAGATTGCGTTTCCGCGCTGCTCGCTGGTGCTGAACGGACAGCGACAGCCGCGTGCACGAGCAGGAGCAGGAGCGCGCGCCTCGGTAAAAGCGCCCAACTGCACCAACAGCTTTTGTGATGTACAAACAAATGGGAACTTTGCTACTTCTCTAACACATATGAGATACCTTTTTGCACAGATGCACTGAGGAGAAACATCTAACGGGCAAAGATTACGTGTGCTGTAAGAGAAATGAGCACAGATACAAACACAAAGGTTTCATCTTGTGTGTTTAGTGTTTAGTTTGGGGATCTAGACAAAAGTCACTTAAACGACTTTATTAAGTCTTACGGATCACTGATAACATATATTGGAAAAAAAGTAGTTATATGAGTGTTATTTTTTATATTATTAATATATTTGATGCTGACATGGTTTTGATTTTGACTGAATTTACTTTTGGCAATAATTTTCGTGATGCAAAATATTTAATAAATTTAAAAATGATATATGCACAAGTTTAAATTCAATCATTTTTTTCATTTTCAAATGAGTCAGCTGCTTTTAAGCTGTTTTGTGTGTGTGTGTGTGTGTGTGCTTGTGCGTGTGTGTGTGCGTGTGTGTGTGTGTGTGTGCTTGTGTGTGTGTGTGTGTGTTTATAAGCAGGTGCACGGCTTGTGCACACACCTAGAATAATCTGCTCTGCGGACTTTATGGAATAAAAGGAAAAAAGACTGAATTTACACTCTCAGAAATAAAGGTGGCAAACTTCTACATCTTTTCTTGTCCCTTATTTGGCACTCTTAATGATCCATGCTTTGTAGCTTTAGCATGAACCTTAAGGCTAATTATCATGCTGAAATCGGATTAGGTACCTTGCATTATTTTGAAAGGTTTTTTTTAAGGTAACATATAGACAACCCCTTGATGGTTCCATATCAGTGAATAGGAAAATAGAGTTTGGTTCCTTGATTTAATTCTGAATGTTTATCTAGAAGAGTGACAACAGTGTGTGTAGTGTATGCAGCAGTGTGTGTAGTGTAGTGTATACACTCAGACTGATCACACTTCTGAGGAGATGAATGTATCATAAATGTGTCTAAAAGCAGTGAAGTGAGTTTTGACTGTGAGTGCAGTTGGAGTTCCTCATGAAACTGTGCTATTTTCCACTTAGTCACTGTGTGATTGACAGTGAAATGTGATCTCACACACACACACACACACACACACACACACACACACACACACACACACACCCCACAACATGACTTGGATGAAAAATTTCTCCATTCCGTTCTTTAGCATATTGTGAGCTCAGTATGGTTTATCACATGCTCACTGCTTTAACACCAGATAAAACTTTGATAACTTTTTATACATTTTAGTGATTTAGCTCAGCCAATCACAGATCACTGTACAACTGATCTACAAATTATGCTTCAGCATTTGAATATTTTAATAAATGTGAATGACGGTATTAAAACTATGGAAGGAAACTTCTTGCTTTAAACAATTAGAAAACAAAAAAGATTAAGTAAAGGAATAACAGATTAATTATACACCCTTTAGGTGAGACACTTCAGGTGAACAGGGTCATTTTTAAAAACAACAAATATCAGTAATCAGAATGGCTCATATTCTTATAAGTATTTGCATTTATTTACACAAATGAGGCTTCAATCTAATTAAATATGCATACATTTGCAGACTTAACTTGCCTTTATTGCGTATAAAACCAATAATCCTATAGTAGTAGTATTAGAAAACTTAAAAGTCTTTGTACGATTGTAGGGTTAAAACGTTTATTTCACACTGAAAGATTAAAGAGAAAAACTTTGAAATTTGAAAAATCTGTCAACTTGTTGATGGTTTTCTTCCAGTTTGCTTAACTGAAAAAAAAGTTGCAACATTATTTTTTTTTAGTTCAGAAATAAAACTACCTTTAAAATCATTTTCTCAAAAGGTTCATGTTTTCAATGTAGAACATTTTGTAGGAATGTCATTTGTTCATTGTTTACTTTGTATTTTTCAGGCCATTTTGAATAAGCGAAGTTATCTATGAGGAGATGAAACATTTATGGAAGGAGTCTCCAGAGTTAGTGCTTTGTAACAGTCAGTAGAAAAGCTGTAACTTTAAGTTTTTGAATGTGGGAAAGATCACCATGCACAGTGTTTTATATCTTACATAACACGCTTTAGTTGATGCATGTGCTTCTGTGGATCTGACTCTCAGAGCACTACAGAAGTGGTTTTGGAGTTTTGGTAATTTGACAGCTGTGTATTCCTATCTACAATTCTTCTAAAATAGCAGATAAAACAATTCAAAGGAAGAGAGCAAGGAAAAGTGAAAGAAGGAAACAAGGATGTATGGAAAGGAGAAATAAGGGAAGAAAGGACATTTTAGAAAAGTAAAGGAAGGAGGAAGGAAGGAATGAAGCTTAATGTAAGGAAAATGAAAAACAGAAGAAAGAAAGGAAGAAAGAATTAAAGAAAGAAAAATGAAAAAGAGACAGGGGGAGGGGTGAGAGAGGGGAAATAAGAAAGGAAGGAGGGAGGCAAAAAGTGATGAAAAAGTGAAAAGGATGGAATGAGCACAGAATAGAAGTAAACAGGATAAGAAAAAGAGAGTAACGATAAAGAGAGTGAGAATGGAATAAGTAAAGGAAGAAGAAGAAGGGAAGGAAAATGGGAGCAAAGAGATAAAAGAACGAGATGGGAGGAAGCAAATAAGAAAGAGATAGTGGTGAAAAGAAAGAAAGGAAGAAAGAAAGAAAGAAGGGAGGAGGACAAGAAGAGGAAGAAGGACGGAAGGAGCATAGAAAAGAAGGAAAGACAGATGTGAAGAAGACAGTAAGGATAAAAGAGATAAAGAAAAGAAGAACTAAAAGAGGAAGGAATAATAGAAAAAAGAAGGAAAAAGAGAGGAAAGTAAGAAAAAAGAGAGCAGGTAACAATGAATAAATAAAGGAAGAACATAGAAAAGAGTAGAAAAAGAAAGATAAAAGAAACACTGAAAAAAGAAGGAGAGTAAGGAAGACAGAAAGTAGGAAAAAGAGAAGGAACGGCAAAAATTCCCTTCATGTTGTTGATTTGGTTGGTAGTGTGTGTGGTTATTATTGACTATACAGAGTAAAGCACTGATGTGGACACGGAGACGTTAGAGTAAAGCACTGATGTGGACACAGAGACATTAGAGTAAAGCACTGATGTGGACACAGAGACGTTAGAGTAAAGCACTGATGTGGACACAGAGACGTTAGAGTAAAGCACTGATGTGGACACAGAGACGTTAGGGCTGACATTGACAAGAGACGTTACAGACACGAGCTCAGTGCTGATTCAGCACTTCTGAAGCTGAGTCTCTCTGAAACTCTCAATGTGGACAGAACAAAATGTGTAAAGTCAGCTGAGGTGATTAGTACTGAGATCTGCTGACTCATCTTCTGCCTCAAAAAGAACTGAAAGACAGACAGGAAACATGGCGACTAGCCCGATTAGATTCGAGTGCCCTATACTCTTCAGCTGTGGAAGGGGAGGAGCCATCATTCAGCCATCATAGTTCAGATTGTGCTAATAAGCCGACGCCCCAAGCGACTGAGCTGTAACAGTGAATGCAAATTAGAAATAAGGGTAAACTGGGTATTCTGGGATTAATACTGAGACGGTGTATCTGAGGAGAATGATCTGGAAGCTCCGTGACAGAGTGCGTTTATCTTTAAGTGACTGCTCAACAAAAATGATCTCACGGAGTATGTTATGTAAAAAATAAAACACTGTGTGTGGTGCTGTCCTGGGAAAATAATCAACAATGTGGTGTGATGAAGCGGAGTTACTGTTCTACTTCCTTCCTTCCTTTATGTCCATCTTTTATTTCCTCTTGTCTTCCTTCCTTCTTTCCTTTCTGATTCTTTCTTTCTTTCTTTCTTTCTTTCTTTCTTTCTTTCTTCATTTTTTTCCTTATACCTTTATTTCTTGTTTTTCAATTTCCTCTTTTCTTTATTTATCTTCCTTTAAGCTACTTTGTTTACTTCCTCACTTCTTTCTTTCCTTTCACATCCTTTCCTCTCTTCCTTTCTTCCTCCCACCCGCCATCCTTTTTCATCCTTCTTTCCCCCCACTTGCTTCTTTCTTTCTTTCTTTTTCATCCTGTCTTTTCACATGCCCACCTTTCCTTTCTTATTTTCCTTCTTCATTTTCCCATTTCTCTTCTTCCTCTCTTTCTCTCACCTTCTTTCATTCTTGCCTTTAGTCCTTCATGTCTTTCCTCCCCTTCCTATTTTACGTCCAACCTTTTAAATTTTTTTCTCTTTATATTTTCTTCTGTCTGTACTTTTTTCCTCCATACTAGTTTTTCATTCCCTCTTTTTTTATTTATTTATTTATTTTTTTACATATTTACTCCTTTCCTTTCCCTTCCTTGTTCTTTCTTTCTTTCTTTCTTTCTTTCTTTTTCAAAATATCTCCATTACTTTTAATAAGCATGAGCACACACTCTCTGCATCTGTTAAAAGTGTTTATGGCTGAAGCTGAATCATCTCCTCCTGCTCCTGTTATCAGTTTTCCTCATCTTTGCTTCGTCCTGTCATTAGTTTTATTCAGTGTTATTAAGACGTGAGCCTCGTTTACACATCAGTGTATTATGGCTTAAGGGATCATTTCCATTCATGTGTCATCTGCAAACACGACTCGACAGTTGAGCTAATAACTTTTCCTAACCTCTGTTTACTCGGCTCTAGGTCACTGCTTTTCAGTTTAAAGCCTCAATCAGGACTAATTGAAACCATCGTTAGTGTCTGTGTGTCAGGATTAGCGCTGAGTTTACACAGCAGATCTGCTCATATATGGAATTACTGGTGGCATTATTGATTGTTGCCATGGTAACATTATGGAAAAAAATGACTTATGTATTAAACCCTGCTTCACATCTCTCCAGACTAACGCACTTGTCAAGCCTTGTTTGGTTGATACGAAGCTCAGCTCTCAGTCCGAGGGAAGAGTTACGCAGATGCATTCTTTCAGTTGTTCAAAAATAATGGCACCCCCTTTCTTACATTGGTAGACTAGCTAGATAACATATCTGTTGATTAAAATGAGATTATTCTGCTAATAATCCATTATCTCTTTAATGATGTAATTTCCATCAGGATTCAGCAGACATTTCTCAGTGTTAGCACTGAGCTACCATCATGAAACTCAATGTAAGTAAAGGTGCTGGGACCCCACAGCTTGCTGTTTGCAGCTGTTTTTATTATTATTATTATTATTATTATTATTATTATTAGGGTTCAAGCATTGAAGGTGATTGGAACCTATTGTTTTTTTTAGGTTTTTCTTATTAGGAATTCAAGCTGTGTCTAAAGTCTGACAAAGCTGAATTTTTGTGTACTGCATGATTATGCAAATCTGTCTGACGATGACTGTGCTATTTAAAAAAAAAACAAACATCGCCATTAGCCAGTCATCATTTAGAAACAACTCATACCAGGGTTACTTCTCCCTGTGAAACCGATTTTAGGGAAGTTTATTACCATTATCTAATCAGGCTGTTTTCTAAGCTAAGTATCCTCCAACCACTTTGTTGTTTGAACTCGTAATAACTCCTGAGGTTTTTTTTTTTTAATTACAATTGGACTAATGACTATCATTTCCATGGGCATAGTCACTGCTATCAATATTAGATGCCATTTTGTTTTTTACTCTTTCTAGTGTCTAGTGTAATAAAACCAGAGGGAAAGATGAGAGCAAAGTTCTGAGTTGTTTTTCCTCACTACTGAGCACCAAATCCTTTTGAATAGGAACTAAACACAGCTAGGAACAAAGGTATAAGAGCATTTTCATTCCTAGTCCTTGCTCCCTTCCATATTATTATATACATATATATCCAATCATTTTTCTGTTTTTCTTGGGTCTTTTCTTTTTATTTCCCATCTTTGACCTTCTTCTCTCTTTCTTTCTTCCTTTCCTTCCATCAAATCTGTCTTCCTCTGTTTCTCCTTTCCTCCCTAGGCTTGTGATTGTGTGTGTGAAACAAACTCTATATTGTTGCGCATTATTCACTGTATTTCTTTACGGGTTTATTGGATAATGACAAGTTCTTAGCCTCCTGACAGGGAAACTCTTATGTGGATGAAAAGTGCTACATCGAAGTGTTTTCCTGATTATAGAAAATGTCATGACTCCATCCATCCATCCCTCCCTCCATCCATCTTTTCCTTTTCTTCTTATCTGAATTGGTGATAAAAACAGGCCATACTGGACATTCTGTGTCATCAGCATAGCATAAGATGTGTGAATTTATAACAATCAGCATGAAATAAATAAAAAAACACTACAAAAAAGTACAAGTGGGCGCTGTTAAAATTTAGGGTGGGGTTAGCACATGTATTGTACTTATTAACTTATGGTATGAGACTGAACAAAATTTAACCTAACTAATTACAAACAATATGCATTCATGATCTGAACAGAATTAATCTGTAGAATCAAATTTACTTAGCTTTATTTTTAATTAGATTTAGTATTGGGCAGTCTAATTCTGTGTGCTGCAAGTTTTTGTCCCTGCCTCAGTGTTCACAGAAAGCTCATTACAGCGTCCCTGTCTCACACACACACACACACACACACACACACACACTTTATTTTATAGCTGTGCAGATAAAGAGGCAAGAATCCACTACGCCCGTCCTCACACACACACACACACACACACACACACAAAACTCTCATGTGATCATGCACGTCACAGCCAGCGTGTCTGGGTATAAAACTCTGATCTGGAAAGACACACATTGGATTTTGTGGTTTTTATGAGGCTGGATTTGTTCCATTTTCCCCATCGTGCTCATCTCCCTGATGATGTTTGCTTTGCTTTATTTCCCATATGATGTTTGCTTTATGTACAGCAGCGTGGTACTGAAGAAGCAATAATGGAGATTTTTATAATATATTATCAACATATAATATCCATATTCATAATATTTGCTTTGGTGAATGAGCCGCACTCCTATAGGCAATTTTAACCCTCGTTAATCATGCATTAGACTGGAGTTTATTTCATATTCATGATGCGAGCAGAAAACAGAGCGCAAAATACAGACTCATGATTATTTTATACAGTGGGAGAGAAAATGGTCAGAGTTTGGCTTTAACAGCGTCTGCATCAGTGCACATCAAACTCTCTTAGCTATAGAACCTCTTTCATGTCTGTTCCCTAACTGTGCTAGAACCAGGACTTACAACACACTGTACTGTCCAGCCCTAATGTTCATCTCCACACTGAGGCTGCGTTCACTCCTGCTTTTCTTTCTTTCTTTCTTTTCTCTGTGTTTATTAGAACTTTTTGGTCACATTATGTCACATTAGTTAAGGCGGAGTTAATGAGCAGAAATAAGAGCATTTGTGGGTCAGGACTGATTGTGTGTGTGTGTGTGTGTGTGTTTGTGTGTGTGAGAACCCCACAGTTGAGACTGATTATGGGATCGAATTAGAGGAGCTGTGGTTCTCAATCAGGACAGGGAGCTATAACACAGTGCGCTGGATAATAAACTGGGGAAGGTGGAGGATAAATATAGCTCCAGCTAAAAGCAGGTAGAGCTTCCAGCTTTAAAGCAGCACTTTTAACACAACAGGCCTCATTTCTGTCCAAAAATTACTAGACGTCCTTAACCCAATAAAACACGTGCTTGGACTCACCATGTTTTTTTTTTTTACATTGTGTTGTTTTTATTATTAATAATAATTAATAATTAACAGACAGAGAAACACTGACGTGAGGTTCTACATCGGCCTTCCTTCCTTCCTTCTTTAAAAAGGTTAGAACCCCTTAATATGGGAACGGTTCTATGTGGAGTCCTACAGCACAGCAGTTCCCTTTCTTTCTTTCTTTCTTTCTTATTATATATCCTTTCTTTTTCATCCTTCCTTCTTTCCTTCCTTCCCTTTCTTTCCACATGTAACAACACTTTGTTCTTTTACATAAAACCTTTACTGGTTCTCCCAGAGGGATAGCTGAAGAACCAGAAATCAAACTCTAAGCAAAATGGCTGAATTTGTGGAATTCATCATTAAGCAAACTTCTAATGCATCATGTCAGGTTGCCAGATCTGCAAAAAAAAAATCCACTTGGACATGAACATCAATGGACATTTATATTTCATAAATTAGTCATGATATTGATGTATTCTAAGCCACATAGAAGTTTCTTATAAATGATCAGATTGACTTTGCAGTGCAGACTTTGCAACCCTGCATTCAGTTACTTTAAATAATGCAAAAACTATTAGTCATTTATTAATATTGTAATTAAAGAATTGATTGTTTTTGCATTTTTCCATAACGCGTCTATGGTTCTACAAACACATGACTGTTTTATCCTTCATTCTGTGCAATTACTGCATTATGTCCTAACACTGAAGTGTACAGTTCTGTGCTGAAGCGGTGTGATGGGTGTGCTTTCTGTATAAAAACGTCAGTGCTGCAGCTTGTGCTGATTAATTATCACACGTTAGACTGACTCCACTGAGTGAGAAACACAAGACAAGGAGCATCTGGAAACTCTTCACACCTGAGTCTGACTCAGATTAGCAAAAGACCCCGCTTTTACCTCAAACAGTCAGAAGTCTCATGAAATCACACACACACACACACACACACATGCACACACACACACACACACACACACACACACACACACACCCACACACACACCCACACACACACACACACACACACACACACACACAGCTCAAGAAACAGAGACTGACCCTTACTGAATGTTTAGTGGATTAGTTTAATGGTTCAGTGTTAAGGATACTTTCAAAACGAACATAATATGTATATTTATGTGTAAAACTGATGAAGTGCATTTCTCAGGACAGAACTGCACATTTGTTTTCTGTTTGTTTGTTGACTACGCTGTTAAAAAAAAGCACCCCAAAAACAGATTGTGCGTGTGTTCATGACAACTCTATTTCCTAACATTATGGTAATTAGGGGATAATTAATTAATAAACATTAATTTATTTTTAATAATAAAGCATTATTTTTTGTTTATTGCTTTTGCTCACATTTTTCTTTTGTTCTCTTTTTTAAATATTTTTTCTCTCCTGTACAGACCAAGCTGTACAAAAATGTGAATTTTTTTTATCAGGCATTTCACATGCTTAGCATTGACAAATATGTTAATCTTAGCTGTGTAACTTGGCAAGAACTGGCCACTAGGGGTGATATTTTTGCGAAAGGTGCTTGAACCCCACAGATCCCTGTTTCAGCGTGTATTTAAATACATTTCTAAAACTGCAATGCTATAGTGTTACCACGATGCCGATCATACAAGCAATCTTATTTACTTATTTATTTATTGCTTGAATCTTTGTTAAAAATAGTCACAAAAATCCTATGGCTCTTAAACATTTTTTTTTAAAAGAAAAAGTTAAATTTTTAATTAATTAAAATTTAAAGATAAAAAGATTATCATAACACTGTAAGCTTAGGGATGATGTCATCACAGCAGCAGGATAACTATAATGTTATACAGATACTACTACTACTACTACTACTACTACAACAACTACTATTAATAATAATTCATTTCATACTTTCTTTCTTTCACTAATTTACTTTTCAGCTTTTTATTTTTAGTCAGTCTTTTATTCACTCTTTTTCTCTCCCCTTCTAACTATCTTCTCCTATCTCTTTCTTTCCTTGCTGTCATCCTTCCATCACTTTCAGCTCCCTGTAAGCCCTGTGTGATTTCTTCAGGAAATGTAAATCTAGAAGGGAAATGAAACATGATATCAGGTCAAAGTGTGACTGTATTTATGTGCCATTTTCCCCTCTTGGCTGTGTGTGTGTGTGTGTGTGTGTGTGTGTGTGTGTGTCTGTGGAAGGACAGTAGCCCCAAGCCTCGGTTTCTGTGGAGACTCTGTGTAATTTGGTCATGTGTGCGGCACTAAGTTGTGGTGGAGCAGATTGCAGCAAGGGCTCGATGCTGTTCTCTCACTCGTCCCTGATTAATTACTCTGAATGTTTCCATCGCCCTGACGACGGCCTGCGTCTGTTACCCACAATCCCCAGGTCTCTCCGCTGTTAGAAACTGGCTAACCTCGATTTAGGGGTGATAACAGAGAAGAGAAGAATGTTCCAGAACAGAGTGTTGAAGAGGGCTGTGTTTCAGACGGAGTGGTGAAGAGGGCTGTGTTTCAGACGGAGTGGTGAAGAGGGCTGTGTTTCAGACGGAGTGGTGGAGCAGGCTGTGTTTCAGACGGAGTGGTGAAGAGGGCTGTGATTCAGACGGAGTGGTGAAGCGGGCTGTGATTCAGACGGAGTGGTGAAGCGGGCTGTGTTTCAGACAGCTGTGTTTCAGAAGGAGTGGTGAAGTGGGCTGTGTTTCAGACGGAGTGGTGAAGCGGTCTGTGTTTCAGACGGAGTTGTGAAGCGGGCTGTGTTTCAGACAGCTGTGTTTGAGATGGAGTTGTGAAGAGGGCTGTGTTTCAGACGGAATGGTGAAGCGGGCTGTGTTTCAGACGGAGTGGTGAAGCGGGCTGTATTTCAGACGGAGTTGTGAAGTGGGCTGTGTTTCAGACAGCTGTGTTTGAGATGGAGTTGTGAAGAGGGCTGTGTTTCAGACGGAATGGTGAAGAGGGCTGTGTTTCAGACGGAATGGTGAAGCGGGCTGTGTTTCAGACGGAGTGGTGAAGCGGGCTGTCTTTCAGACCGCGTTGTGAC
>JAQMYM010000012.1:1145493-1156408 GCA_030014255.1 Parauchenoglanis ngamensis | reverse complement strand
TTTTATTCATTATTTTTAACTAATACGTAACTCCGCCCACTCCACACACACTCACACACACACACACACACACACACACACACACAAATCACATTTAGGAACCTTTTTCTCTAATTCCACACTGCTGGATGAAATGGCATTAAGAGAAGAGATTTTACAGTTAATAGGCTGTTCCTGGTTAATGTTATATGTTGCTAAGTTATCCAGTGTCCCAGCCTGATCTGTTAACGTTCCCTGGGGATAATCCACTAACACGCTTTAATGCACACGGTCATTTCATTCACATCTGCTGATGATATACAATCCCATTCTTTAAACATCTTACACTTTAAAGGTGCAGCACTAACTCCCGAGAACCGAGAGGCTCCGTGATCCGCCATGGCTGGAAAAACCATCCAGAGGACTGAACAGAGTTGACTCTCTCTCTCTCTTTCTCTCTCTCTCTCCCTCTGTCTGTCTGTCTCTTCCCCCCTCTCTCTCTCCCTCTGTCTGTCTGTCTCTTCCCCCCTCTCTCTCTCCCTCTGTCTGTCTGTCTCTCCCTCCACTCTCTCATCTCCATGGCTCTAGTGTTCATGTATCATTGCTTCTATACTTTGAAAATAAAAGTATAGACTGAAAGAAACAGAACATGTAAAGCTTACGCAGATGATGGCATTAGCTTTAAAGATGGTATGATCATATTCCTCATTACACTCTCTGAGTGCAGCTTCATTTCTGATTGGTTAAACACTACATGTTCTGCATGCGCCGTCGTATCAGGTTTATTTCACCTGCTCGTTCGTACCTGTATCCTCTCACTGAGTACCTGAGACAGCAGTAACCATGGCAACAGCAAGCTGCTGCTGTCCTCCACGATAACACACTGCAGACCTGGACTGACCTCAGAGAGAGCGAGAGTGTGTGTGTGTGTGTGTTATCTGATTGGATATCTAAAACACAATGTAAATGATCACATATATATTAATAGGAGATCTTTAATACAAATCTGTGACTTTAAGCATGACATGGTTGCTGGTAACAGAAGGGGCTGATTTGAGTCTCAGAAACTGCTGATCTGCTGATATTTTCACACACGACAGTCTCTCGAGTTTATACAGAATGGTGTGACAAACAAAAAACATCAAATGAGTGACTGTTCTGTGGGCGGAAAATTGCTTTGAACTTTCTACAGTAACTCAAATATTCACTGGATACAACCGTGGTGAGCAGAAAAGCGTCTCAGCATGAGCAAAACGTTAAACCCTGAGGTGGATGAAGAGCAGACGTTGGCTCCTATCAGCCAAGAACAGGAATCTGAGGCCATCATGGGCACAGACTCGCTCAGACTGGACGGATGGAGATTAGAAAGCTCATCTTTCACTGTCCACTTTTTTTGTCCAGTTTTTTTCCCCACTGAGCCACGAAGGCATTTATTTCTGATTTATTCTTGTGGTATTTAAATCTTTACCCAGTTGTGAATTACGTTTAGCTAGAGAGCTCACAATTTGCTTGTTTCTTTGCATTTCAAACTTGTTGCCAGTGAGTGATTGCACAAAATACAACCTTTAGTTACTGCTTTCTGTTATATCTTAACTCATACTTAAAATTTTCCACAAGCCGGAGAACAAAATACACAGATAGGATCATAAACAATATAATAAAAACACACACACCGAGAGCGAACGGATGAGATCGTATTATTCTTTCCACTGTTTTAGATGTCTAATCAGAGAGTGTAAGGTTTTGCTCTTTCACCTGGTTCTGTCACACACACTTACTTTACTCTCAGAACACTTTTGCAATTCTGAGAAAATGAGATCAGATAATTATATCCTCATGAACATTGGGCTGTGTGCTCCCGTACATAGTCTGGTACTACACTGTTGGCGTCACTACTATTATGGCGCACTACTGAGTGTGTATTATGTAGTTTAGGACGCAGACATGAATTCTGTCTACCTGTGTCGTTACCTCACTCGGAAACGTGAGCTAAAGATGCGTGCTGTTACACAGTGTTACATAATGCCCAAGTAGCTTGCAGGATGTATCTGCCGGAGTGCATGAAATTAGACAACACTACATCTTGTAGCTTTAATAATAGTAATAGATCAAACAGGAAATCAGATACAATAATCACAGAAGGTATTCTGGGATCGGATCTGCAGACAGAGAAATCTTTATGAGACATAAGGTTTTCTAACATGGAATAAAAGTAGACAGTGAACCTGAAATTTTTGAACGAGCTGTTACTATAGAAACAATAATGTGTTATAGATGTTAAAGAAGATTAATCAACACTTTCTGACCAATCAGAATCCAGAACTGAACAGCTCTGTGGGCGAAGCACCTGCAAACTGCCTAGCAAACCAGACGATATTCGTTCAGAGACCAGTTTTTTGATAGACGTGCATAAAATAAGCTAGAAACGTAAAGACTAACCGAGGATACGGGATACACGCTGAGCTGTGAACGCCGTTGTAACGATCCTGCAGTGAACAGAAGCGAGGGAGGTACGGCACTGAAACGCTTCATTCGCTTTTAAGGTGTGCAGCTGATTTATGATGAAGGAGCATTAATACGGTGCTTTAGTAATAATAATAATAAAAAAAATTCTACTTTTATTTTGATATGCTAGGTCTAATGTGGGAGATTTTAAGGATTTCTGAATGGCAATAAAACATGTTAACTACTATTACTACTACTACTACTAATAATAATAAATAGCTATTCAGATTCAACTAAAACCTGCAACAACCCTAAAACAAATTCATATAATGTTTATTTCTACACTATTATTTTTATTTCTATTAGATATTAATAAATTCAATATTGCTTATTATTATTGCTGTGTGTTGCGAAACTCTGTAGTGGGATTTATTAATACTATTAAATCTATATCATTTATATGTTTATATGTCAGTTTATAGTGCAGGTGGATCAGTGTGTTAGAGCAGCACCTGGCACAGCAGATACACACCATTTCATTTCATCAGCTTCACTCTGTGTGTGTGTGTGTGTGATGATTGAGTTGGCTTTAACGTGAATGCAGCCATTGATATGTATGAGTTTCCCACTTACCAATGTAATCTCTGTGAGCAGGCTGACTTCAGCAAAGCTTATTGCTGTACATACACAGGAATGAAGCAGCGTCTAAATCCTGTGTGTGTGTGTGTGTGTGTGTGTGTGTGAGGGGGAGAGATAGGCTTGCTGCCCTTTTGTCTACGTCACACACACACTGCCTTGTCACGTTATGCTCAGGATGCACATCTGCTTAGCAACAGACAGATCCAGCTTCAGACAAAAAATGACCAGAAATTCAGTTTACACAATTTTATGCTTTATGCAAATGCAGCGACGACGTGTTTCTACAGTGTAATTATTTAATTTAGGTTCATTTTAATTTTCTTATTTTCAGACAGCAGACCTTCAAACATAAATAAATCTACATAAATTTCAGGCAGGACGAATTTAAAATCTAGGCTGTGTTTATATTGCAATGCTTTGCTGTGGTATGAATATATGTTCTCTCTCCGACTTTTAATTAAACAATAATAGTAACAAAAAAAAAACCCCAGTGTTTTGTCTTTTTATTGTTGTTTACTTTGAATCAGAAGGGATCAGCTGTTTCATTTTGCAGCAGTTTAATTCCATTAATTGAGTCGTTTCGTGTTTAAAGTGCTTTTTGTTCTTATACATCATTGTTCTGTATAAATGAGTTGCTTCTGGCCTCCTGGAACAACAACAACAAAAAAAAACCCAAGCAGAATTGCATTGTGGTGTGTGTGTGTGTGTGTGTGTGTGTGTGTGTGTGTGTGTGTGTATGTGTGAGAGAGAGAAATTTATTGCTCGCCTTGAGCGAAGGTTGTAATAAACATTCTACAATGTTAAAAATTAAATATATCTATAATGACAGCTGGCTGAATTTTAACAGATACGTCACGGACTTCATTAGAGAATACTGATGTCAATGTTTTAACATCCACAATCCACTGTGGAACATTTTACTGAGCTGCTTAAAATAAAATGTCTGCATGAATAAATAAATAACTAAATAAGTTACTTTACACTGCATTTCTTACCAGCAATGGACAGACAGATGGATAGATAGTCAATGTGTAAGCAAACAGATAGATAGATAGGTCAATGTATAAGTAAAGACAGACAGACAGACACATAGAGACAGACAGAAAAAGTCCAATGAAAAGCCAGGCTCAGAAACAGGAACCAGCAGTGTCCAGGCGATTGGCAAACAGCGCAGCGTGAATAATATCAAGAGGCAGAAATGAACAAACTAGGCAAAGTCAAAAATTCAGAATATCATGCCGAGTAAACAAATGGCTTCACAAAGTGAAACTCTGTTCTAGACCCCTTTTGTACTGCGTGCTGTGAGCAGGAATTAGGAACAACTGCGAGTTTTTAGTAATCAGGGGCACGTGAGCAGGTGAGTCCTGGGATCTGTAGACTGCGTTTGTATGCTGTGAGGAATCATGGGGATCATGCTGTTGACACGACAGACAGTGTATAGTATAAGATTTGTTCTTTTGAGGAATGTACTAATAAATAATTAGTTGGTTTTACCCAAGCCTCGAGATTCTGCCACTGATTTTTGATAACACACAAACATACTAAAACATATAAAACCATATAAAATACACTAAATATATTTGTCATTGTGTGTCATTATTTCTTCCATATGTACTACAGTGATGATTAATATTGAGGAGTATTTTACACAACTGAAATGTCGGGATTAAATTTGAGTCCATTGTGGGATTTTATTTTCATTTATAATTTGCACCGTTCCTGCAGCTGACCAGGATTTTGTGGGTGTTTGTGAGTTTTCTTCACGCGCTCAGCAATTGCATTTTTAATTGGTGTATAAATTAAACTCTTGAGAAATATTTAAAGATGCGTTATAATTCTGCACAAGTCGTTATCAGACAAAACCGCAGTACAGGAAATAATTATTATAAGAAATAACAGCTCATTTGGGGCAGTTTTATAGTTAGATAAAAATTCTAACAGATTGACAAATTAGAAATAATTGTAATGTGGGGAAATGGGAAAGACTATTATAATGATTTATCAGTACATCCTTCGTAAAAAGCCTAACTGTTAATCCTTTGAGCTAAGGATTTGGTTATGTCATTTTCCATAACATAAGTTTTAAACCAATTTTTCCACGTAGAATGCTGACACTGCTAAATAATTGTGTAACATCTCAACCAGCTAGCATTATCGTTACGCAGTAAGGCAGTACCAAACTATCGTCTCAGTGCTGTTTAGCTATTTCATTGTGGAACAATTCAGTGAGGCCACTTAGACATCTATTTGCTCTATTCACAGACTCCACATCGATTATTACGCCTTTCACTTTTATCTAATTCAATTTGGCTCCATTAATTCGGCTGCAATTATGCCGTGACTGAGCTGAAGAGCGCTGGGTGTTTAAGGCTGTGTGAAGGGATGAAGAAAAAAGGCTAGGGAAGAAGAAAAGAGATGTGTGCGTATAGGAAAAATAGAAAGATGGAAAAAAGAAGAGGAGATGTGTTTGCTCTCCAGAGTAGTTGATCTAGCTTCTAGCTGCTGCTGGATTAGTGCTGAATCATTACAGTATAACAGATCATGGTGTAGTCTTTATTGTGGATGAGTCATCATATTGGATCATACATTTGGGTGTGAGTGTGTGTGTTCGAATGTGTTAGAGAGAAAGAAAGAGTCTTACACCTATATGCATGAAAACATGGATTTAAATATAACTGCCTTTATACATATCTAATCTTTCCCAACACATTCCAACATATAAAGAGATTTATTAGGGGTCTGTCATAGCTCACTAGCAGCTTTGCAACAACTGGGACTAACCAAAAATTAGCACTCTAAATCCTAACACAAAAAAGTCAAAACTTTAAGATCTGATAATAATCAAGTGTCAGAGTCAGAAACACTAAGCATAATAGAAAGAAAAAGAGCCTTAAAGACTGTGATTACCAAGAGTCACAGCCCTAAAACTGGGACTGGTCAAGAATCAGAGCCCTAAAACTGGGACTGACCAAGAGTCACAGCCCTAAAACTGGGACTGACCAAGAGTCAGAGCCCTAAATCTGGAACTGACCAAGAGTCACAGCCCTAAAACTGGGACTGACCAAGAATCAGAGCCCTAAATCTGGGACTGACCAAGAGTCAGAGCCCTAAATCTGGAACTGACCAAGAGTCAGAGCCCTAAAACTGGGACTAACCAAGAGTCAGAGCCCTAAAACTGGGACTGACCAAGAGTCAGAGCTGTAAATCTGGGACTGACCAAGAGTCAGAGCTGTAAATCTGGAACTGACCAAGAGTCAGAGCCCTAAATCTGGGACTAACCAAAAGTCACATCCCTAAAACTGGGACTGACCAAGAGTCAGAGCCCTAAATCTGGGACTAACCAAGAGTTAGAGCCCTAAATCTGGGACTAACCAAGAGTCAGAGCCCTAAATCTGGGACTAACCAAGAGACAGAGCCCTAAAACTGGAACTGACCAAGAATCAGAGCCCTAAAACTGGAACTGACCAAGAATCAGAGCCCTAAAACTGGAACTGACCAAGAATCAGAGCCCTAAAAACTGTATTATGTGTGTTTTGTTGCTTTTCACTTAAAGACATATTGAAAACAAAAGATTGGACATATACTTGTTTTGTTTTCTTTTAAGATGAACAAATCCCTGCTGGTATGATCACATAATGTAATGTAATTCTATTTTATTTTTTGGATACTGTATTAATCCCGAGGGGAAATTCTTCTCTCTGCAATTGACCCATCCAAGCAGTGAACATATACCCACAAGTGAGACGTGAGCACACACGTCCCTGGAGCAGTTGGGGGTTTGCTGCCCTGCTCAAGGGCACTTCAGCCATGGATGCAGAGGGAAGAGAAGTGCAGTTCATTCACTCCCCCCCACCAACACATTTTTCCTGTCTGTCCAGGGAATTGAAACAGCACCTTTTGGCCCCAAACATAACATGACATGATGAAACATAACAAAGATGTTTATATAGATAATATAATTTAAGTAACTGTCTGCAGGTTTTTGGATGAGAGATGTTAAATTCATTACAATTGTCCATCACCAGTTTAGCCTTTGAGATCTTTAACCTGCTGAGTCATTCTTGCGCAAAACTCCCTATTGTTATTCTGAATCCATCATCTGCTAATAAGGAATGAGCTCTTTTGAACAGCCCTAATGAGTGACCTTTAGACTATTGACATGCGACATCAGCACCTCGACCCCCATCATCTAACAGAGCCCACATTTACCCTGCTGTTTCTGAGGCTGGAAACATGTCGTCTGGCCAAATTTGCTTTTATGTGTTAATGCGCTTTGGTGTTGGATTCTCATTCTGTCCACTAACAAGAGCTGGTATTATTTTATCGTTAATTGAGAAATAATGCATTTTGTTTGATGTTTATTGTTTAGGGTGGCACGGTTAGCTCTGACACCACACAGCAAGAAGGTTCTGAGTTTGAACCTGCTGACTGACTGGGGCCTTTCTTTGTGCAGTTTGCATGTCCTCTCCGTAATTGCTGGGTTTCCTCCCACAGTCCAAAGACATGCAGATTAGGCCAAGTGGCCACTCTAAATTGCCCATAGATGTGAGTGTGAATGGTTGCTTGTCTCTGTGTTAGCCCTGCCCAAGATATGAACACATTAATCCAAACATTATGTACTCCTACCATCTAATATTGATTCAATTAGTGTGCACCTCTATGCTATACATTCACACAGGACTCAAGTTTTAAGCATTTATGAATAAACTTATAATTTACATGGCATTATGAAATGTACAAAAACTGCACAAAGATTTTGCACTTTCCACCACCGAGCATGCGATTCAGTGAATCATTTGAATCGATTCTACTCATCCGACTCAGTGCCTGATGCCAGCAATCTAGCAGCTGTGTTGTCAGTGATCCTTTTATGAGACGTCTAAAGCTGTCAGAATAAGCTGTTCTAAATGTGTAAGTGCGCTGGAGCTCTGCGTCCGAGGCTCTGTGTTCTGAAAACACAACACTCTCATTTCCTGAATGAATCATCTGACAGATGCCAGATTAAACTTTATACTCTTAAAATAAAGATCAGATTTGGATGTTCCTCTGAGTGAAGTGTTTATGTAGGGCCCAATGACAGTTTTCCAAACTAGACGCTAAAAACGGTTCTGAAGTATAGGCATGTAAGATATGTAACTTCTTAAAAGAACCAGTTGAGGATTCTAGTGTTTATGTGGCCTATATAGTGAATAGGGTGTGATTTGAGATGTGCCCATAGAGCCTATAGATGTTTATGATGGCGTTTAAGTGGTCAGTAGTGTGTGTTTGTGGTTTAGTACACAGGATGTGTGTCGTGGCCTACATGGTGAATAGGGGGTGATTTGGGACACGTCCACAGTAGAGTGATGTTATTGAGACATTTGTGATGAAGTTTAAATAGTGAGTAGATCAGTAATGGACTGGGAGGTATGAGATGAGGCCTGTATAGAAAGTATGGTTTAGATTAGGACATGCACTGAGTGGACTAAGATTGTGGTTTAGGCCACGATCACAGCAGACTGAGAAGTAGGTCATGGTGTCCATGTGGCCTGTGTAGTGAACAGGGTGTACGGTTTGGGACACGCCCACAGCGAGACGTTGTATGGTGAGGCATTTCGCATGGTGTTTAAAAGAGAAACGACCCCTGATAAGATCGTTAAGGGAACAGGGAGTAGGGCACAGCACAGTTTGGAACACAGCACAGTGTTGTCGAGTCTGGCTGTAGGGAGCTTGCACGCAATCCTTGTGTGTGTGTTTGTGTGTGTGCACTGGTGTGTGACGCAGCATCTGTTCTCCTGTAGAGTTCTCTCACACACTGACCTTTCCCTAATGACTTCTCATGCTTTGTGTACTCTGCAGTCTAAAGCACTTAAGCATCATGAGGCCACACACACACACACACACACACACCGCCTCCTCAGCTCTGAAATCACCCCACTCAACTGAGAGATTATATTCTTCATATTAATGTCAGATTTACTTGAGTGAGGTGGCGTTTATGAGATGAAGGGTCGAGTGTTCACACCTACTTAACAGGATGCCGGGAGATTTATGTGTTTATAACATGTTTTAGGATGGAATCTTGAACACGGTTCAATAAATCAGTTTTTTTCATCATGCTTCACTAAAATCTAACTGGTATCCCATGTGTGAACTGTCATGTCGAAATTCAAATTTCATTCTTCTGAGCGTTAAACAGCTGACGTAAATAACAGCTCTGCTAACATAAAATTCCTAGCAAGCACCGAGAGAAAATAAAAGCACATAAGCCTAGTGTACGGCGGCGGACGAGGCGGATAATTTCCCTCCAGATGTGTATCAAGCAACAGTAAGAAAACAGCAAGGGGTCATTCTGTGTCAAATTACTCAGGGGCAGACAGATAACCTTCTCAGAATTCCTTGGAAAAATCCACAGATGTACAGTGACTTTTCAAATTACAGCCCTTTAAAATTTCAATATTTATTTCTGTTTATTTCACCAGTGAATATCTGGGCCATTGCTTTACACAGAATGCTTGTACATGGCTGATTTAAGCTACATATACCCCGTACCCTCCAGCATACAAAAATTCAATGTAACATACCCTGTAATTGCTAGACGATCCCTGAAAATCAGCCGGAAAAACAAAATACTGATAAATGAGTGTATATTTAATGGTCTATAGCCCTAAGAGTGAATTAGATACAATGCTTTTTTGTTCTTTCCAGATTCCTAGGACATTTTTGAAGTTAAAACAGAAATTGATATATAGGGCTCTGAGCACATATTTTCAAAAACACTGTGTTTTCAGATTTACAGTGGAGAGTAAATGGTGTCATGGCCATTCAGGGATGCAAAAACTGTCATTTTTGGCAACAAAAAAAAAAAAATTTAATTTTGAAATTTTCTGTTGAGAGTTCTCCGAAAGCTGGAATTATTATGAATGCTGTTACATTTAGAAAATTGTCGTTTTGTTAGACAAAAGTATTACTATTATTTTATTCGACATTTTCAATAGAACTGTTGATCCCCCTCAAATTTGAGCTGACACGATAGCAGAATTTAGTGTCTAACATGGTGTCATGGATTCTCCAAGAGCAAATAAAAAACAGTATTGAAAGTTTACTCTGCTCTAACTTATCTGCTTCAGCTTGTTACATCATTATCCAGCCATGAGCTAGATCGGAATCAGATGAATTAAAACTGACCATGAAACACACAGAGCGACAGAAAGGCTCATCAAGACGTGTTTCTGAGCCGGTCGAGCTGAACGAACGTGAGCCGATCTGTTTCTGTTTCTCCAAACGGCACTTCAGAGCTAATAAGCACCGGGATCGATCACACTCTCGCTGCACAGGAGCAAAGAGAGATGTTCTTTTATGATCCGGAGCTGTGGATTTAATCCGATCGGAATTTGGTGACGAAAGGAAAAGTCTATAAAGGTGTTGCGTTTGCAGTTTATCACCTCACACAACCAGCCAACCATACACACAGCCCCCACACACACACCTCCTGCTGGTGCTGTTATCCCCGAGTGCTTGGTCACAATATTAACCGACCTTTTAATGTCTTTGTGTTACAATAAATCCACTTAAATGTGGTGGAAAAAAGGAAAAGACAATTCTGTCTAAACGGTGCAGCTTCCGTGAAGGAGGCGTGGCCTCTGTACCTGTCAGTGAAGGAGGCGTGGCCTCTGTACCTGTCAGTCACAGAGGAGGAGGCGTGGCCTCTGTACCTGTCAGTCACAGAAGAGGAGGCGTGGCTTCTGTACCTGTCAGTGGAGGAGGCGTGGCCTCTGTACCTGTCAGTCACAGAGGAGGAGGCGTGGCTTCTGTACCTGTCAGTGGAGGAGGCGTGGCCTCTGTACCTGTCAGTCACAGAGGAGGAGGCGTG
>JAQMYM010000012.1:1112767-1132993 GCA_030014255.1 Parauchenoglanis ngamensis | reverse complement strand
AGGGAGTGTGAATGTAAGTACTTGGAAGTACGCTACAGGCACCTGACGGCCACCGTACGCTCTGATACACGCTTGGACAGGGAGGGGTAAGAGAGGGGGGGTCAGCGGGCTGAATCACACACAGTGGTGCTTTAAGGCAGTGTTCATCTTCGCTAACACTTTGCTCAGTGCCATCCTGAGCTATAACGGCTTATCCTTCAAATTAGAATACTAAAACGTTATGAACGATTTGCTCTTCAGGCATTGAGCTCTACTTCCTCCATTCCTCTTGCTCTTTCTCACGTCATAGGCACAGTAATTAATACAGCATTTCCAGGCAGCCCACAGTAATTAAACCTCACTGTAGTGAACTCTTATCGGCTGGCGAATAACTGGACGGATCGTAGGCTACTTGATTTATTGAGCTTGGGCCTGGTGCTTGGATCGACTCAGCACTGCCGAAGCAATCGCTCTCAGACACTGATACACAATGAGAAAAGGTTTGTAATATGGTAAATGCGCTTCAGAATAAAATATTCGTTTCTTCGTTTTTTTTAATGTTCAGTGCATCCTTGTAGATGTACGCTTAGAACAGGAAGCGTCAAGTGTACGTACGTGTTTCGTTAAACTTAAACGTACAGCTCTGACTGTTACAGACTGACCTTCCATACACATGAACGAAAAAACCCTGGAGGAAATGTCACTATAGCAACGATTACACAAGTTTTTCATCTGTTTGCGCGGAGTGTCCGACGTACAGTACACGTCCCTGTGAATGCGCTGTTACTATAGCGACGATGACGTAATAATAGAAACCTGTGATTTGTAGCTGATATAAATGGTTAAAAAGTGCATATCGTTTTAAATGAATAAGTAAAACTGGTTAGTGTTTGGAAAATTGCTGTGGTATAAGAGTAATAAAACACTCCTTGACTTCTTGTCGAATGTCGTTGTTGATTATTTTCCTATAACCGCACCCTCGACAAGTGTTTTACTCCGTTCTTAGCCTTTTGAGTCTCAGTCGCTGTCTGATGTTGTGTGGTCATTAATGGTTCGGGTCCAAGTGTTTGGTATCATTTTATTCAGCAGGACCTCTGATTTTGTAATATATGATTATTTGTAATCTTTAAGATGTACCACATCCAAAACCACCCAAGAATTCGAATATGCCTTTGAAAAAAGTTCTCGTTCTTGAACAAGAGCTTCTAAATATAGTAAACAAACAGTTTGCAGAGCATGTAGTCGTTCATTTATACGCATAGTAAACTTCGACGACTAAAAAACAAAGAAGTAAAAAGTCTTGTCAGTGCAGTTTGTGTTTATAGACTGCTCTTTATTCTATATTGTACAGTACAGTTACGTTTCTGCTTCGTCCTAACCCTATTTAATCCAACAAACTCATCTTTTTTTTTTTGTCAAGGATGGATAAACATGTGTTGTGTTTGTGATTTTGCTGACATTTTTGGCCAGACTGAACGACCGTACATTAGCTAACTGCTTTAGGGTTAAGTGCTGTACACAATGACACAATGGCTTGGCGATGGCACTCATCATGCAGCTTCAAATCCATCAATCCTTGACTTACGGCCAAAGGAAGCCGGATCCTCAGGTTAGTGTAGCTTGTAAAAAACACCACCATGCATCATCGTAAAAGCAGAATGAACAGCAAGCCAGGGTGGGTTTTTAGAGAATCGGAGGTGTATTTCCATCCCTCAGTCTCAATATCTCATCCATCAGCTCAGCACGCATTAGAAAAGCCCTGCTAGGTTCCCAGTGACTCAGCAACTTTTAGCTCTTTGCCTCAACATAAAGCCTCATTAAACTAAAAGCTTTACTGGCCCATCTAGACTTCCTGCCTTTTCTGAACCAATAACGCCCACTCCCTCGTTCCCTCCCTCCCTTCCTCAATCTTCTTCTTCTTCTTCTTCCTCTACAACTTCCTCACCTCAGACGAGAGCGAGTTAGGGAGCAGAGGAGACGTCTGACTAATCGAATGCACCCACTCCTGATCTCTGAACGCACACCAAGATTAATGACTCGGCTCATTTTTAAAATTGTGTGTGTGTGTGTGTGTGTGAGTTGTACTGTGTAGTCAATACACTTTGGCGGAGGTGCGATAAGGTTAATCTCATTTTTTTCCTGCTTGGTCACACTTGTAAACAAGGCCAAGTCTATTCTGGATGCAAGAAAATAAACGATGAGCTAAAAAGCCTGATGCACATACATAAAGCGGAGTGGAAAAAAAAGAAGATAGCTAACGACTCGTATCGCGATTGCCTATTGAGCGCAGACTCAAAATCATCCAGCATTTTAACATACAATGTGAGTACAAGCAGAAAAAATTACAATGTTGCATTTTTTAATGAATACAAAGTTGTATTAATTGGAAATTTGCTACTGTGTACTGTTCAGTACAAGGGAAACAATCTATGAAATAAATGAATCTAAAAACGAAAAAAAATTTTAGGAAAATCATCAGCTTTATGCTGGGAACAGAGACTCTGCTTCTTTACAGCAACCTGCCATTGATTATTTTACAGTAACCGCATGACACATAGTGTTTAATTCCTTTATAATAAGTGTTATTGGGTCATAAGATAAACCAGCCAATCATGATCAAATATGCAAATGCAGGCACCAGTTTGTCACTCTAGAGGGGCGGAGCATGCTGGATCGGGAATGAGTCTCATTTGCATATTCATAGAATTTGGATTGATTTCTTCTTTTTCTGTTTGTTTATCTGACATTATTTTTAACCACACAATTGATCATTAAATATTTTGAACAATGCATGGATATCGATGAATTTAATCTTTTATTTTTTCTTGGTTTTGTCACCCTTTTTAGGAGATGCATTCAAATAAATTCATATGTCTTTGTTTTCCCTCCAGATTTTGGATCAGAAAACGCTCTCTCAATTTCAGTCAGCATGCAGGTGCATTAGTTTGTGAACTCTTTAACGCTGACTATGGCGAAGTAGCTCAATGATAACAAAAGACACGCTTTCATGGAGTTTTTTCCACTTCCGAATGCACTGAAGTTGAATTTTTTTGGCCCTCAATGTCTTTCCAAACTCTGTTAGGAGTCGTTAGTAATTTTATCGTCTCTACTAATTATGTACTTTTAATGCTGTGCTATGCTAATGGTCTTCACATTTTCTCTCCTCTCGGGTTATGGTGCCATTACTCTTAGTATCGCACTTTGAGAAGGCGATGACTGGAGATTCTCACACACTTTAGATCATTGTCACAAGGAATTGTTGCTTGACACACCAAAAAGGAGCTACGATATAACTGTGAATGGAGAGAAATACCATATTTAAAGCTTCACCTTTCTCATAGCTAACTGCCAATAAATCAAAATAATAAGAGCCAATAAATTCCCATAATTCACTTTGGTTTTAGTTGAAGCTGAATGCCAGGATTGGATAAACTGCTACAGGGGACCCGTTACAGAGGCTGTGATGATTGATGTTCGGAAAGCTAGAGCCGCTGAACTATGATTTTTTTTATACATTTATCGGCTCTGCTACAGTGTTCAGCATTTTTCTGCGAGATGCCAATCCTGGCTCTATATAGTTGGTCCTTACTTTAAAGATCAGACAGTTTCTCTGTCAGAACTACTTTAAGCGACCGAGAACACTTCAGAACGATGAGGCTAGAATGAAAAATAAGTTTGGATATGTGAGGTGACAGCTTCCTGAGATTTTGGATTAAAGTTTCTTCTTGTGTTTCTTCCCAGGTTATGGCCATGCAGCTCCGGGTACCGACGCGGGGAAGGCGTTCTGCATGTTCTACGCGGTCCTGGGAATCCCCCTGACGCTAGTGATGTTCCAGAGTCTGGGTGAGCGCATGAACACATTCGTCAAGTACCTGCTGAAGCGCATCAAGAAGTGCTGTGGGATGCGCATCACAGATGTGTCCATGGAGAACATGGTGACGGTTGGGTTCTTCTCCTGCATGGGAACGCTGTGCATTGGCGCCGCCGCCTTCTCGCACTACGAGGACTGGAGCTTCTTCCAGTCGTACTACTACTGCTTCATCACGCTCACCACCATCGGGTTTGGCGATTTCGTGGCACTGCAGAAGAACCGGGCTCTGCAGAAAAAGCCTCTGTATGTAGCCTTCAGCTTTATGTACATCCTGGTGGGGCTGACCGTCATCGGGGCCTTCCTCAACCTGGTGGTGCTGCGCTTCCTCACCATGAACAGCGAGGACGAGCGGCGAGACGCCGAGGAACGGGCCTCGTTGGCCGGAAACAGGAGCAGCGTCATTGTCCACGTTCAGGAAGACGTGATGCCCGGTAGGGTGCACCGAAGGAGGCGAGATCGAGATCAGTACAGATCGGAAGTCGCCGATCTGCAGTCAGTCTGCTCCTGCATGCATTATCACTCGCACGATTTCGGCAGCTCGGCCATGCTGGCGGGAGAAGGAGGGGGAAGAGGGGGGTTGGGCTTGGGAGGAAGGCCGTTCACGCACCAGAACTCCTTCACGTGCCAGCCAAGATATTTCCACTCGCCGGTGACGTACCACATCGAGGAGATTTCACCGAGCGCGCTGAAGAACAGCTTCCTGCCCTCCCCTATCAGCTCCGTTTCCCCCGGCTTGCACAGTTTCACGGACAATTCGCGGCTGATGAGGCGACGCAAGTCCGTCTGAACGGAAAACCTCCCCAGGGCAACGGGCCACGCCCACACACTCTTCCTGATTTTCAATAACCAGGGTATTTATTCAGAAAACACACAATAAAGCTGCTCCTTAACCAAAATCTCATTTTTTCCACTCTTCTCAGTTTTTGTTCGGGTCTCATGATGAGATGTGTGCCCCGGGCTAATAAATTATTATAATATACGGGAGCATAAATTGGGGATGAAATCCGATAAAACTAAACGAGTCTCTTAATAAAGGATGAAAAGCATGAAGCATGGAATTTTTTTCCTCAGAAACTCGTTTAAACGTACACTCTACATTAGCGGGCTGCTGTTTGCCCCTTTTTTTGAGCAACTCTAAGAATCCAGGCCTGAATTTTATGGTCTGACCTTCTTATCACACCAGACGATGCACACTCGAGCTTCAGCTCCAATACAGAGGGAGAGATTATTTTTTACAGGGAGAGAGAAAATTATTACGTTTTATCTCTGGAGATGTCTTCATGTTGAGGGGAATCTCAAGTGCCACACACTACTGAATGAGAAAAAAAATAGTTCGGACTTTTTCGGGACTTACTTTTAAGGATGATTTTTCTTTTTCTATTCTATTTAGAAAGATATGAAGATGAGACGCTGATTTATTTAAAGAAATGCCATGCCAAAATATTAGTGTCAATCCTAGCATGTGCATTAGTTGTCATTTGATGTGTGTTACACCATTCTTTGTTTTTGTTTTCCTTTTTTTTCCCCCCTTTTTCTTATTTAAATGCCATTTCCTAGAGGGAGGTTTTTGTAAAATTGTGTGTGTATGTAGATTTCTGGCTGTGTAAGATACAGAAGTGATTTGGGAAAAGAACGAAAGGAAAGAGTGAAGTCTTCAGGTTTGGCCTGATCAATAAAAAGTTAATAATTTGCATGTGCTTTGTTAAAACTGGTATGCATAAACTGTCAAAAGGGAAAAAAAATAACAATAGCAGCCTTGCCAATGGTTTGAAAAGCAAATAATCCTTTAAGTTTATTTTCTAAAAAAAAATAAAATTGTTATTTTTCTTCCTCTCAAAGATGTCCGGTTGTGAAACTGCTCCTAAGATCAACTCCTTTATGTAATGGATGTCTGGATGCACATCAGCATTATGTTCTTAATAACACATTAATAATATATTTAGAAAGAAACACATGTACATTTACAGGGGTGGACAAATCCGTAGCCCCGGATTTGAAAAACTTATTGACTTCTGGATTGTGCACCTTCCCAATCGCACCACATGCTGCACTACACACATCAGCCAAGACACAGTCTGATTAACTGGAATTATAATGATCGCAATCAGTTTCATTTACAGCAAATCTCAATGCGCCATAAATAAAAATAGGAGATAGGACACGTTAGACGAGTATGCAAATGCAAGTGCGTGGGTTTGATGCGAGTCTATTGCTTGCTTACGCATGTTCTGTCATTAACAGCTGATCCACAAGGGGGCAGCAGATTTCAGTTTTGTAGCGCAGCTCCTTACAGCAATTTCTGCACGTTTTAATGTCAATTTTAAGACTTCTGATGCCTTCTGTGTCACGTGAACATCATTCCTATGAGAACGCAGTGGAGGTGTAAAAGTGTTGGCATGCCCATAATGTTCATATGCAGCGTCTCAATCAACAATGTGTTGTGTTACAAATATGACACGCCTAACATTTGTTCGTGAACAAGCCAGGATGTCTCTTTTGGAAACACTATGAGTGAGCTGACTTGTGTAGACAAGCCATTTTCCAAAGCGTGTGATGCCCTCAGGTGATCTGTTCCACAGGCTGGAGAGATAGCCTGATCCCTCATGGGGTAAAGTCTGCTGCTTGGCTTATGAAGGAGGAGGGAACTGCTGGACTGTAGGTTGTGGGTGGAGGTCATGGGGTAAGCAGTTCTCTGAGATGGAATGGAGCAGGACACTTCCCCCAGAGTGGGGTCAGGACGAGGAGGAGTTTATATCTCACCCTATAGTTTTCCCATGTATTCAGGGATTTGCAGGGATTTGGATGAAGAATGTGCTGCAATAAACTAGCCTTGAGGAGAAAGAGGGGAGAGAGTTGGGAGATGAAAGTAAGTTTTTCAGTGGTACAAAAGTTTTTACTAGCTGGATCAATTAGCATTTTACAGACGATAGGTGATTATTTCAGAATCAGGAAAACTCAGGTTTGACATAAATATGCTAGCCATAATATCTGCCATGAGTGATAGGAGGACCCTAGGCTTACATTCACAGCAACTGTCTGATATTTTTAAGGGTGGACACGTGATTATAAACTCATTCTTTTATTTAATCTGGATTAATGCACTTAGCTAGCTAACTAGCATGCTACATGTTATCACATTAAGTTAGTAATCGCCCTTTAGCCTTGAATATTAGGCTGTAACCGGAGATTTTACTTGCTCAATGGGATGGATAATAAATTCATGATTTGTCCACCTCTGACACACACACACACACACACACACACGCACGCAGAGATGTCTATTTCTGGATATTTAAGGGTTAGTTCTAAAATGAATTGTAATGAGAATTAAAATGAGATGCCACTGTACAGTTTTAAGAGCATGTCAGGAATACTACAGGTGATCTCATGTCTACTGTACCGAACACAACATTCATCTGTCCGAAAATATGGATTAACTGAGTTTACCATGCGTGTTTATCCAAAACTGTGAGGCATAGAGCTTTTACAGAAGGACAGAGTAATACACTTACAAAGAAACCTTCACTTAGCTAAAAATGACTTCGTCTCTACTTTGGGATTGAAATTTTGGAGGTTTGGTCAGCTCATCTGATTCTAAATTGAACGTTATATATGAAACGTAGAGAGAAATACAGTACTGTTTTGAATTACAACCAGCTAAACTGATCCATGTATCATCTAACACTTGATTGGAGGCTAATGTTAGCATTGCTCGTATAGTCAGACAACAAACAGTAGTAAGTGAGCAGAATGGAGTTCAGGATGAGTGAATTAGCCAGAGGCTAGCAAGCGAAGTTCCACCAGATTCAGCTAATTAATCTGGAAATTAGTTAAATCTCATATATCCACGTATTCACACCGATGCAGAGTGAGTTATATGATCTATTAAAGCTTGCTACATTATCTGTTAAACGTCCATCATAAGCTACAAGCTTGGTAAGGTTAGGATATTGTATTAATCCTCGAGAGGTAATTGGGTTCTGCATTTAACCCTTCCAACACACACACACACACACACACACACACACACACACACACACATTATCTAAGCATTGCAGCTAATATAAGCTAGCTGATCAACATCAGTGCTTCCTGGTGACGGAAAAGCAATACTCAGGAGGAAGATGAGAAATGAAAAGTTCAGCAATTTCCCAGCAATACAGCAGTGTTGCATAAAACAAAACAAAAAAAACCCCATCAACAATATTGACTGTCTACCTGTATTTATTAAAAAAAGAAAATAAATAAACACGATAAAAAACTCAAAATAACAAAATAATAAAATAATATTCCGAGGAAAAACAATTCTGAGATTAAATGTATATTTAGGTGGAAAAACTCGGGTAAGTAAAGTTTGCTACACAAAAGTCACAAATTTGTGAGAAAAGTTACAAATAAAAAAAAATAAAAAATCATACATTTGTGAGAAACAAAACTTTGAAAGATAGTGGTTTTTCGTCAAGGAACCATGTCGCTTCACTTGGAACAAATTTATGACTTTAAAATACCTCTCGTAAATTTAAGACTTCAATCTCAGAAATTAATCATTTTTTCGGAATATTACCCCTCCCCAGCTCCACATATATATATATATATATTTTACCTACAATGGCATTAATACGCCGTCGTACACCAGCTGCTTCCAACCAGTTCCAATCATAACAAGTTGTCGATATCTCTGAAAAGCATATCACCGCATAATTGATCATGATACGGATATTATAACGTCGTATCGCCCAGCCCCGCCTCAGCGAGCAGGTTGGCATTGGTGAGATGCTTAATCGCACATATCCTCAAAATCTTCTTCATCTTCTACCCGGAAATAACGTTTCATCCAGGAGCTTTTCAATGATCAGACCACACTGCAAAAAAAATCCTATCAAGTAAAAAATATCTCAAATAGAGTCATAATTTATCTAGTTTTTCTTATTATGAGATGGAACACTAATCTAAAGCCTAATCCTAGATATTGTCTTTGATTAAATTCCACCTAGAAATTGGCCACCATGATCATTTTGCCAGAAATATTTCTCTTGGCATGAATGCGGGTGTACCGGGAGTGCAGTTATAGGAAAATAATCAATATAATCAAACCTGTGATCTGCAGCTGCTGCAAGAGAAAATGAATCAACAGCTTCTGACCAATCAGAATGCAGAATTCAACAGCATTGGGATGTAACAGAATCATTAATCTGCTAAATTATATCCTTAGATTGGTTTCGTCACAATCTAGTACTGAGAAATATTAAAACCTTGTCCTGTAATGAAGATATTTTGACTTGATATCATGCTCTGCAGTGAATCTTGCGAAGAGAAATGAGAAATATAAGCGCGAGCGGTGAGTTTAGCCTTTAGTTTTGCACAGCCACCAAATTACAACCGATTCGAAAAAGGCTTTTTGGAAATCCTTCAAAATAGAGGATGGTTAAACGGCTCACCTCATCTCTCTCTCTCACACACACACACACACACACACACAGCTGAGTATTACCAGGTAAATTACAGGCCCCCTTCAGAAAGATGGAATTTGAGGAATGGCGCGAGCCAGACTTTTATTACCTTGACTTATATTACTGGAATCTGCTGTCTAAAAAACATTTACCATTACTTTAATAACATACTCAGTAATATGAATACTCATGATTAAAGCATTAAAGCTAGATTAATGCATCAAGGTAATAAGGAGTTTGGAGCCGTTACATATTTCCTGTGTTTACGTCCTGTATACAGTTTTTAATGTAATGGACAGACTTAAGGACAACACTTCGTGCCAAGAAACACGCACAAATGTTAAATAATGTCTGCTAATCAGTGTACAAGGTACAGTCAGGGTATCAGGTCATTAAAGATGTCCTGGAGTAGTAAATCAGGACCACTGGACTTGTGCTGTTGAGAAGAATCGCGTTTCCTTTGGCAGCAGGTCTTAAGGACCAGAGTTACCATATTAGAAAACCACAACTCACCATTATAAGTACTTATTATTATAATTATTAGCATGTTTGACTGGGCTTAAGCCGAATCTCAAGACCTCAACCATAGTTAAAAATACTAAATAATGACGATTTTCATAAATGTGTACAAGCGTGACCTCCAGAATTAGGCTTTCTATACTGAGACATTTTGTTTATGAAGCACCTCTGAACCTGGGCTTCAGTGCTTACGATGTATCATACACTCCTGCCAAAACTTGCTTGCAATCTCTTCTTCAATATACTTCCATTTAGCCTTTACAGATGTTCTCAGCTGTTCCAACTTCGAAACGCTCCGCAGTGGGAAAGAATGAGATGTGCTGTACGCATGTGAACTAGCATTCACAGCATCCCACTCACATCCTGTTCATAACTCCATAGTGCTCACTTGTTAAAAAGAAAAGAGATGCATGCAGGCACCGAACTTAGAAAAAGCTAGATGGGAGTTTATTGAAGTTTCACGCACGTAGGTTTAGATTCCTGTACACCGTTCCTCTATCCGCCTGCATTTACCCAAAATATATTCACTTATAGAGACCTGAGGGTATAAGCTCGAGATAGAAATATACAAACAACACAAGAGTATGAATTAAAAACTGCCATATATTTAATTGATTTCCTTCAGCATTGTGGCCTTCTGCTCTGAAAAATGCATGTTTTTACATAGACAGGGGTAAACGCGGGTATCTGTCAACTCTTTAGATAATCACATGATCCAACGTCACACTTCCAAAAACGTAGCGTAGGACATACTTTACAGTCAGTGCATAATAACCAGGACATGCCATACATTTTATTGTTACTTAATTTAGCATAAACGAGCATCAGGTAGCATACTCGGGTTTGGTGTTTTAAAAACAGTAGGTGGATAAAGACATTTGTGAGAAAACGTCTGATTTCAGATACTTTCTTTAAAGATTACATCACAAGTCCAATGCTCCTGAGTTACTACTGCCAGATATTCACCTTGAACACCTTGATCGCTGAACCTGGTAATAAACAATACTGTATTTTCTGGATTATATGACACATTATTCCTCCTCCAGCAGGGTCTCTGAGACTTATATGCTCTCATTTACTCAATAATAGTTTGTATGTGCATTTATTTATTGGCGTATTTATGTGATGTTATGACATTTATGGTACAGCTAGTTTGTTACTTTATGTGTTAGCCTGGTGCTAACGTTATATAAAAAAGCCCACATGTATGAATTAGCATTAAAATATCATCTTAAAAAGTTTCCTACCTAAATATTGATATGTGCTGAATTCTTCATAAGGGTGCCTAGTATGTTACTCATGTTATGCCTAGAATGTTACTCATTCTGTTGTTATGTAAATCTATGTAAATAGCAGTCATTTTATAATATTGTACAGTGCATATATTGTAAGTAGTAAAAAAGACGAAGAAAATAATTCTTGGAAAATAACAAACAAAGGCATATTTTCAATTCCTATACCTTTGCATTTTTACAGTATACCCTGTACATGGCTTTAAGAGAGCTCTATCAAAGTGTTTGTATTTATATGAGGCGCACATTTCAAATATGAAAACTTAAATTAAAAGAAAAAAAAAGTTTATTTTACGAAGCCAGGGTTCTTGTGTTCAGCTGTGTATACATAATGGGAGAATTATAAAACCAGGACTAAAACCAAAGGGAGTAGCCGTAACACTGCACAATCTGTTACAGTGGGAACTTTTGTCTTAGAAATGTTCAGATTCATCTGTTTTGTTTTGTTTTTTATTTGCGTTTTATTCACTGGAGGGATTTCCTGCAAAAAGTTGGCAGACGGAAGCTTAGCATTGAAATGCACTTTGAATCACTGATATCTACACAACGGTCCATCACTGAATATTGCACTACTGATGAATGTTAACCTTAAACAGTGTAATTCAGTTTTTAATGTCTTTTTTTTCTTCACTTTTCATCAAATCAAAATGTTAATACGCTTCTTTGCAATAGAGAAAGCTGGGATGCGGTACAGACCCCGGAAGCTAAAGCTAGACTGATCCTGTCTAAATAATTCAAAGTGACATTGTCTCGAATATATTTCTAATTTAGGATTGTCCTCTTTGGCAAGACTGAGCATATGGATTTGTATGTTTGCCTAATTTCCTGTGTGTGTGTGTGCGTGTGTGTGCATGATTTTGTGTGGGCGGTGCTGTCATGCATTTGAATTAAAACAATGAGCCTCCCTCTTACTGAATGTTTGACTTATGTCCTTCATTCTCTTCCACACAGTACAGTGCAAACACGCAGACACTGTCACTGATAATACACTCGGTGTTCGCAGACACCGACTACAGACTGGTCACTGACAATAACGTTTACAGGCTGAACGCAGACACTGACGTTGATTACAGACACTATTTGATTATAGGCACTAACTAATAATACACTTATCATGGATATTAACTGATTACAGATCAGTCAAAAACACAACCTGATTACAGACTGATCACAGACACTGAACACAAACTCTACATGATGATCACAAAAACTAACCAGTAACACACAATAGCTGATAACACACTGGTCACTGATGCCTGAGTACAGACGCCAGGGGCCCTATCTTACACCTGGAGCAAAGCGGCTCCAAGCATGATGCAAGTGTCTTTGCTAGTTTGAGACCAACGCAGTTGTCATTTTCCTGTCCAGCGCCATGTCGTTTAAACAGCAAACACACTTGCAGCCATGTGAGCACCCAACCAGCAAGCCATGTTGGTCTTAAAATGAGTTGTGATAGCTATGTGATATTGCTATCTCGAGGCAGCACAAAGCAATTGCACGATTGACCAACAAAAACCTGATCTAAAGTCAGTAGCGCATCATCGCTGTTATTTTAAGGGAACATTATCAATATAGTAATATGCGTCTACATAGGCAGGTGCACAATGCGCATACACTCTGCTTGTTACATACACAGGGACGTGCGGCAACACACAAACAAACACAAAAGATTAAAAATAAAAAGATTAGAATGTGAAGGATTATTATTTTATTACGGGTGGAACGTGCGTGGTCTGCTCACACACGAAGTGAAACCTGGCTTTTACAGGGAATAGGAGATGACACTCTGAGTGGTTTATTGCATGCTATGCCAAAACACACCCATGATTAATTAAGAGACTAAGTACAACCCTTTTAAACTATGTGCCTTGTGCTGTGACCTTTTTATCTGCTGTTAATCTAGCAAAAATGGTGTGCTTAGATTGTTAAATTAGAGCTGCAACTGGTAACAGACTGATCACTGACTGATTACTCACTGAACAGACAATAGCTCATAACACATAGGACCCTGACAATAATGGATTACAAATGCAGACTGATTACAAAGCCTAATCACAGACAGTAACTGATACTCTGGTCACTGACAATAATGGATTATGAGACAGAACACAGATATCGACTAATTACAGACATAAATAAATATTGATTACAGACTGACCACAGACACAAACTGACACTGACCACACACTGCACACAGTCAGTTAACTAGACTTATCACAATCACTGATTACAGACTGACCACTTACACAAACTGTTTATAGACTGACCATAGACATTGAATATGCACTGGACACAGATGCTGAGTAATTACAGACATTAATTGGTAACAGACTGACCACACAGAGTAACTGGCAATACAAGGTGAAAGACAAAAACAGATTACAGACTGAGCACAAGCACTGACTAATTAAAGCTTGATTACACACTGACTGATTAGAGTGTTCACGGACATATATTACAGACTGACCACAGACACTGATGACATAGACTTACTAATTACAGACACTAACTCTTAGCAGGCTGACTACAGACACTGAATGATAACACAATGGTCACAGAAAGTTAAAAATTACAGACTGAACAAGACAGATTACAGATATTAATTACAGACTGACCACAAATAAAGATGATTTATAATAATGAGAGATAGTGAATAGATACTGTCACACTAACTGTACAGTCACTATAGCTACACACACACACACACACACACACACACACTGGTAGCAGACCTGACAACAGACAGTGAGTAGCCACATACACAAACCAATTATAGACAGTAACTGACAACACATTGGCCACCAACAGTAACAGACTATAGAGAGATCACAGATACTGAACAGTCTGACTGCTCACAATGGTCACTGACAATAATGGATTACAGACTGAATACAGACACTGACTAATTAGACATTTAATGACTGAAGACTGAGCACAACTGACCACATACACAAACTGATTACCATAATCACTAACAGACTGGCAACAGACAGTAACTAATGACACGCTGGTCACTGACAATAATGGATTACAGACAGAACACAGACACTGACTGAGTCTAAATACTTGCTTGTTGATAACCAAATGACCATAAAATTCAGCTTATAACACACTGACACAAATTACAGACCGATCATAGCTACCCAATACACACTGATTACAGATTGGTCCAAGATATGATATGGACAAAAGTATGTGCACCCCATGACCATCACACCCGTATGATCTTGTTGAACATCTCATTCCAGATTTATTCCCCTGTGCAGTTATAACGCGCTCCACTCTTCTGTGTGGCTTCCCACTAGATGTCGGAGCGAGGCTGTGGGGATTTGTGTTCATTCAGCTACAGGAGCATTAGTGAGGTCAGGCGCTGATGTTGGGATGTCGAGGCGGCTCCAGTTCCAGTTCATCCAAAGGTGTTCAGTGGCGTTGAGGTCAGGGCTCTGTGCAGGACACTCCGGTTCTTCCACTCCAACCTTAACACACAATGTCTTCATGGAGCTGCTTTGTGCACAGGGACATCGTCATGCTGGAGCAGGTTTGGGCCTCTCAGGTCCAGTGAAGGGAAACTGTAACGCTGTAGCACACATAGACATTCTATACAATCATGGGCTTCCAACAGTTTGGGGAAGAACCACTTACTGGTGTCACGATCAGGTGTCCACAAACTTTTGGCCATATAGTGTATTGACTGTTAAACACACAGGTTACTGACAATAGCAGATTATAGACTAAGCATAAACACTGACATTAATTACAGACAGACCACAGACAGATCACCCTGAAGAGGTTTATTTTGGAACAATGACCAGCTCAGCATACATTATCCCTCTTATTGCATGGCTACTTACTAAAGCCATCAAGAATAGATCATCAAACCATCGACAAAAAGAAAGTCAGTTAGAGTCTACGGTTGGAACTGCATCCACTGCAACTTAAACTGTTTAGTATATTTCTTAAGACTAGCCTACTTACTATTATATTTCATGTTAAACTGAACAGTAAAATTAACATGGTCTCTTCTAGTAGAGTCACATTTGTTGTTTGTTTGGTTTGGTTTGGTTTTTTAGCCACAGGGTGTCTTGAAAGAGCAGACAATATTAATTCATTTTTTAAAGTGTCAAAATTGACCTAATTTCTTTCTGCGGATTCTGGGACGCTGACCTCCAGAGTCTATGATCAGAACTGTGTCTATAACAACGGTCTGTTATTCAGAAATAATGTACACGAATTCACCAATCAGAATCCAGCATTCAACAAAACCGTGCAATAATAAGTGATAGCAGACAATAACTGATGCAAGCTAATCATGAGCACTAATTGTTTGTCCTAATTTCAAACCTAATAATAATTCTTACTCTGTGTGCAGATATTTTTACTTTACAAATTTCAGACATTCATTTAGAGAAATAAGTTGAATTATCTGATTATCTTGTAATTAATAAATACATAATGCTGTTATATTTGTTCATGACAATCTCATAATAAGCAGGACAGAAATTAGATACATTCAGATATACTGTAGTTTTTTGTAGTTGCTACGATACATTTTTGCAATATAATGATCCAGGGTGTGCCGTCCCTGTATAAACACATATGTTACATGTTAGTGACTATTTAAAATATTGTAAACACTCAATAATAAACAGTAAGCACATGATTAAAGGACTCTGCTGCATAGCACCAGCCAGAGACCAAGGAGCTGATAATAACTCAGTATTCGTGAACTCTACAGATCTAAAGTGAGGAAACACTCTGAGGACGGTTAATACCCAGACGAGATAGAGGACAGAATCAGAATTACACCTCGCTGGGTGTGAAATCCAAATCAGCCTCTGTGACAGTGAGACAATGTGTTTCTGCTGTGTGTGTGTGTGTGTGTGTGTGTGTGTGTGTGTGTACAGTGAAACTATTTATGGAAACACAGCTCACAGTGTATAAAAATATTGGGAGTCTGACACTTCCGAGAAAGAAAAAGAACTGCGTGACATGGAATTTGTGTGTGTGCGTGTGTGTGTGTGTGTGTGTTAATGAGAAAAGGAGAGTAATGACACGAGTACTCATTTTTCGATCATACATAATTCTTGGAGTTTTTCATGACCGATATTATGAGTAGTACATCTCAATCTTGTAATAACTGTGTGTTACATGCACAAGCTATTATAACATATCAATCATAACGCCTTATTCCTCACACGAGAAGGGTTACAATTAGAGTTTTAGGCTTATGGCACTAGAAGAGCGTCCTAATTTAGCATCGTTAATTAAATTGTCCCTGTGCAAGACAGTATTCTGGAGAGAAAAGTCCAGCTGTAGCCCAAAGACTCCCAATTCCACGCCCATGCATCGCTGACTGGTAATGATTCTATGATTCTATGATTTTAAGGGTCATTAATAATAAGATAAATTTCACCACATATCATTCTTGCTATTGCAAATATAACACTGGTGCTAAAGAGCATTGGGCTGATCTGATTGAACAGCAATTAGATCAATCTAACAGCAGTTAAATTGATTCGTGTAATTGGTCCTGCCTTGGCGCAGTTGTAATACAATTGTGATTGGTATTCTGTCAATTGGAATGAAAGATCATGATTGTAGACATTCCAGATTTTTGTGTCAAAATATTACGAATCCTTAAGGATTGTGTCGAAGAAGAAACTACCAGTTGCATTTGTATAATTGTGTCGTTCCGAAAAGCATCAAAAGTAAGTGAAAGAAAGTACTAAAAATTTACAACCATGAAACTTTCCATGTCACAGTGTAACCATTCCTGCATCTTGAAATTCGGATAGCTTCATGTCTGGTAAATGTTCTTTAGCTGGTAAACAGCACCTGTGGAAACGGTATTTCCACATATGTGGCCCTGCTGCTCTTAGTAGGAAAGTGGAAATAGTGTGAAAGAGAAGGTCACTGTGCTTGGTCATTGCTTTCCGTTATCTCCCAGCTTGCAGCCTCTCAAACTCGTTCTACCCATTCTTTATTCATCTTCGCTGGAAGGTTCTCAGCTCCTGGACGGCCATGGTGACATCATGGCGGTGGCGCCTTTTTTTTGCGTGGCGTGCAGCTGTGTCCCGCCCTTGGGAGGCGAGGTGGAGGCGTGCGTCGCCGAGCGCTATTCAGCTCCTGCTGCTGCCCACTAATTAAGCTGTCAGAGCGGAGAGGGAGCAAGCAGAGAGGGCGACAGCGTAAGAACAGTGGAGGAGCAAAAAAGCTCAGGCCCCCACGCTCCATCCAGCCTGTAATTTTACTGCAGCTCAAATGAGCCACTTCGACCAGCCAAACAGTCTGAGAAGCACAAACTCTTTTAGATACACTGGTATGATCAGGACTGTGTGGACAAGTTTGAGAGGTGATTTTTTTGGTGGGTATGAATCAAAAATACACATAAACACTCCTTTGAGATGATGCTCAGGACTGTACTTACTTTTACATTAGATTGTTCTACACTTGATCTTCACTTCTGCTAGCCATTATTCTCCTTTTTCTTCATGTAGTACTCACTATGTTGTCCAAACTATTACCCCATGCTGTATGAATTGCAATTAGGAGCAAGCAATCATCTCAGATTCATCCTTTGTTTGCACTTACAAATAACATTTGCATAAGAATGAAAGCAATTATTGTCCTGGGATAGAGTGGCATCTCATCCAGGATGTAATCCTGCCTCATGCCCATTCTTAGTATATCCTCTGAGACACTGACCAGGATAAAGTGCTAACAGATGCAAAGCAGAGGGAAAATCACACCCCAAAATAGATTATGTTCCTATAACAGCTCAC
Organism: Parauchenoglanis ngamensis; assembly: GCA_030014255.1. NCBI lineage: Eukaryota > Metazoa > Chordata > Actinopteri > Siluriformes > Auchenoglanididae > Parauchenoglanis > Parauchenoglanis ngamensis. Next base: position 1,115,100 of record JAQMYM010000012.1, on the reverse strand, counting down.
TGTTTTAGCATTTATAGCTACATTTAAAGTTGTGGAGCATCTGTCAGACAAATTAGTTCCGATTATTATTTATGCTATAGCAGCTATAAACAGTCATTAATAAGACAAAAAAAATCCAGTTTGTACTCCTCTCCTCTAGTTTACTCCTGAGACCGTCCACTGTCCCATGCCTGCCACCCAGTTGGCAGTGCCCCTGATCCCCAACGTACAACCCACAAAATGAATCCACATCACTATTTGGAATGAGTCTGACTGGGTTAAGTGGGTGACCCAATCAACAGGTGCTCACCTATCGACACCACCCCAAGGCTTGGCTCGAGGGGTGGGTCACAATAGAGCAAATGTGGCTTGGCCTGTTTCCACCATGTCCCCTTCTGAAAAAACTGAATGAATTAGTACATATTAAAGAATTATTACTGCAAAGTACACATTAACACAGTGACAAATCCCAATTTTTTTACAACATTTTAATGTTTGTCTTTATTTGTTACAAGCATATTACAGTCCCCAGTATCCACTTCTTTTGGCCATATAGTTTCATGACCACTGGGGACTGTTTATCAGTGGATGAAGACTTTTATAGCTGGCTCGTTTTCTCTCAGGCAGGGTATGTGGAAAAGAAACATTATGCAGTCTTTCTTGTCAGCGCTGAAGCTAGTCTGTATTTCCTGAGCTACGACTGCTTGCAAAAGATCCCTCTGCATATGGTAGTGTAGATTTTGGGGCTCAAATGACAGATTGAGTCATCATTTATTGCAATGACCATGCAATCTATTGATCTGCTGCTTATAATAATAAAAATCTTTATTTATATACTAGCCCAAGTAGTTCTGAGACAAAAAGTAACACAAACTGTAGTCGTGTTCATAGAGGAATGGTTCCTTGTATGTTATAGACTTTTTGATGGCCAAAGCCGCTATGCCACTCCATATGTGTGGAAGCATCGCCGTTCAGCAGTCTTCTGCTGTGCCAAGCTGCCATAAGGTGGAGAGAATGGTGGCATCAATCAGCAATCAGCACTATAGGGAATCGGGGGGCAGGAGAAGCGTGATCCATCCCCCAACCACCACCACCAAGAGTAACAAAGCATGCAGAACCATCAGTCTGTAACACAGAACAGAGAACACACAAGCTGAGAGCAATCAGGCACTGCAATCGACTCCCACGGGTTGGATCCAGAAGACAAATTTTCTGCTTGATCTCAGGCATGTCAGAAGGAAAGCCAGCTCTGTGAAGAACTCAACAACAAACACAAAAAGCACAAAAACACTGTGAATTTTTGTTGTTCAGGTCAGCTTAAACTAAAGGTTGTGAATTTTTAAGGTTTTAGGATTGGACTGAAGCTACTATGGTTTTTATCCAGATCATTTGAATTGTTCAATAGAAGTCATGCTGATTGGACTATGATGCTCAAAATGCATCAAATTGGAGGGACTTCATCACAAGTAAGTGGCAAAACATCTTTAATATTAGCGGCAAAAGTGGCATAGCCTGGCTTGTCATGGTGGGTTGGCCCGACTAGACCCTGTGACTTTTTTTGGGTGGTAATCTAGGGTGGGGCAAAATGCTACTCCACATATGTAAAAAATGATGATGTGGGATGGGGCAGTGGTGAGCACTGTCGCCTCACAGCAAGAAGATACTGGGTTCAACTGGGTGCATGTGCCTGTGTAGGATCCCCATGAGACAAAAAAGTCATAGACGTAAGTCATACACCACTATTTTTTTTGTCATTTATAAAGCTACATAACATTAGGCTACATTTTAAGAAGTATATTAAAATTTACAAATTCAGTACTGTTAGCTAATGGTAGCTAACAACAAACTCTTCTAATTATGAGGTGTTCATCTCTGTTCTGCTAGTGCCATTACTGTTCACTCTCCAATACGCTACACCAGGGGTTATCAAATGGTGGATCATTGAACAGATGAAGTATTTCAGCTGACAGAATCAAGTACTTAAAAAATATGGCAGCAGAGCCAATAAATGTATGAATACATACTGACTAGTTTATCAACTTCAGTTTTCTAAACATATTCTAGTAGATCCTCTGTTGCAGTTGCAGTAGTATCCAGTCATTTGTTTTTCTTTTGCCTCTCTGTTCTGATTAGTGAACTGATGAAAATTGTGGGTTTATTCTCCCTGCATCAAATTCAAAATAGACATCTCACCTGCTCAGTCTGTTGCTTTAGCCAGAAGTGGTAGTGTTCCATCCATCCATCCATTATCTATACCGCTTTATCCGTCTGGGTCGCGGGGAAGCTGTAGCCAATCCCAGCATCTTCGGGCGAGAGGCGGGGTACACCCTGGGCAGGTCGCCAGTCCACCACAG
>JAQMYM010000012.1:1084135-1104143 GCA_030014255.1 Parauchenoglanis ngamensis | reverse complement strand
CACAGCGCATCACTTTTTCCACATTTTGTTATGTTACAGCCTTATTCCAAAATGGATTAAATTAATTTTTTTCCTCAAAATTCTACACACAACACCCCATAATGACAACGTGAAAAAAGTTTACTTAAGGATTTTGCAAATTTATTAAAAATAAAAAAACTGAGAAAGCACATGCACATAAGTATTCATATTGTCATTATGGGGTGTTGTGTGTAGCATTGTGCTGTAACATAAGAAAATGTGGAAAAAGTGATGCGCTGTGAATACTTTATCACTGCACTTTATGCACTTTATCTAGCACCTTAAATCATTCTTCAGTTTGTCTCTCTGAAGGAACTTTTGATGATTTTATATAGAACCTCAGAGTGGTGATCCCCTTCTGAAAGGGTTTAGAGTAGAACTAGAAAAAAACTGACCAAATAGACTAGAGAAGAACCATGAAGAGGGTACATTCTTAAGAAAAATGTGGCATTAGATACCATACAAGGTTCTCTTGATTGTCCCTTTGAAGAACATTTAAAGATTCTGTGGGGGAACAAAATAATTGGTTAACTTTTCAGAGAGATTTTCAAGGTAAAAAATCTCTGAAGAACCATTGAAGAGAAAATGTAGCAAAATGGTTCCCTCTGGCACTTTAAAGCACTCTTAATTTTGTCTCTCTAAAGGAATTCTTAACATTTTTATTTACAAGCCTACACTGGGTTTTGCATTCCAAGAGGGTTCCAAGTAGCAATGCTTTAGGGAGCTGAGAACCCAAAGAACTATCCAAAGAAACTTTGAAGAACCACTGAAGGGTACTTTTCACTAAGAGTTTAAAATAAACTCCATCTAGAACCACGTGTCCTCCAATTTGCCTTTTTGAAAGTACTTTTCACTTTTTGACAAGGAGTAGGGTTCTTGTTGGAAGAGCCTTTACCTATGGAAAGAACTACTAAAAGGTACTTTTTGCAGAGACTTTGTACTCTTAAAGACTGTGTAAAGCAAATTCTGAGATTTGTTTCTAAACACCCTATACATGTTAGAAAACAGTTGTTGAAAACATGCGAAAAGACTAAACTATACATTACTGAATTGTAGAGTCAGAGCGTTTTTAATCATCATTTTTGTGTTCTGAATTTTTTGGGTGGGTCAGAAATGGTGGTTTGATGACACCATGGAGCCACCTAATTAGCATAACCCCTCCCCTAACACTACAACTTATAAACATTAGAGCATGTTAGCATGGGTGGTTCTCCCGCGTTAGTGATTCTCTTGTAAGTTATTATACATACATCAGTACAGTCTGCTAGCTGGTCATGCCTTCCTCCAGCAAACGTATCTTCCCTGAATGCCAGAACTTGCTGAACAGATAATCTGCTGTTAATGGTGAATGGAGCTGAACCAACCATCTCCCTCCTCAACCTTCATCAGTCAGTAATACACAATGCTAACTTCTGTAATTGGAAGACGTATGAGAGAGAAAAGTACCATTTTGTTGCAGACTGAAAGGGACGGGTAGGTATTTTGATTCTCGGGTAGGTCTCTGTCATCTGGCTCTGAACTGGATTCAGGTTCTGATGGCTCAAATATGTACAGCTGTACACCTCCAATGAATCTGCTAGCATCCATTTCTCAAGTTATAGTGGTGAGAGAGGCGGTGTCCCATGATTGGGCATGGTTTCAGTGCTTTCAGTGAACACGCCCCCAGTGTCTCAGAGAAGAGAATACTGCTTATTTTTTTCACAATTTTGAAACCTAATTATATATATTTTGTGATTTTTTTTTTTTTTATAGTTCAAATGTAGCTGGATGTTTAATAACATATTTGTCTGTGGTGTGACAAACTCAGAATACATACAGTTTTACTGCTTTACATGGTCTTTAAAAAGTAATATTGCATCTAGCACCTTAAATATTTGATTTAGACCCTACTGTGGTTTTCCCTTTTGAGAGCGCTCCAAGTAGAACCCCTTTAGGAAGATAAGTAAGCTTTGACTCCTTAACTATCCAAACAACCCTTTCAGTATTTTTTCCTGGAAGTGTACATTCTGTAAAACCATCTTAAAGGGATCTTCAGTTGAGATTCTCTGTAAAAACCCTTTCAGAGATGGTTCCAAATAAAACCTGTTTGGGAAGATCAGAACCCTTTAACTATCCAGGAATCATCAAATGGTATATTTGCTTTGCAAGCGTGTAAAAAAGGTTGACTCTGGCAATTCTAGGGTTCTAAAGTTTGCCTCTGAATTAATCCTTAAAGTTTTTCAGAACCTGGAACCTTGATGTGAGTTTCACCTTTTCCCCCCCCCAAAAAGATGGTAGAACCCTTCTTAAGTAGAACCTTCAACAACAACAACAACAACAAAAAAGAATCACAGAGAAACCACAACAAAAATCCACAAAGAAAAACCACTGGAGATTATTTCTTTAAACTTCAAAAGACTATAGCTAGAACTTTACTGCGGATTTAACTTTCTGAGAGGCTCGAATAAAAACTCTTTAGGATGCTAAGAACCAGCTTGATCCTGAAGGGTTCTTTGTGATAAGAGTGTACAGTTTCCTCTAAGACGTTGTGAGTCCATGAGCTAAACATGAGCTCTGAGCAGCTGGGAGACAGGAAGAGAAAGTCATAAGTGCATTGTTATTTTAGACTCATGTGTCAAGGTGAATGCTTCAGGCTATAAACTGCAGAGTAACTGAACACACATAACACAATATTATTAGATCTCATTGAAAAATATATTTTTTAAGAATATAACACTATCCACTGTTATCTATCTATCTATCTATCTATCTATCTATCTATCTATCTATCTATCACAAGGTTATTTATTTATCGTCAATATTGATCAATTTTCTGTTTCATTTATATATTAAAACAGGTCCTTTCAGTTTTTATTTTTTTAGATAAAACAACAACAAAAAAATAATGTTTACGGGATATACCTGAATTTCATGAATTTATATTTTCTGGATATAATAAAACTATACCTATGACCAAATCCAACGCAGGCGCTGAGGCTTCTCCAGACACAAATTGTGTATATTTCCATTTTTTTTGCAGGGATTTTTGGATAGAGAATACTTTTTGATGTTTATACTGTATATCTCAATCTTTCCCTTTGTAAAATTGATAAACTAACACACACTGTTAGTGTGCTACCCACACCAGGGTAACACACACACACAGGGGGAAATGCAGAGGGTGTGTTATCCTGACACATGTAGGTAGTAAAGAAAAGAAACAGAAAGAATGAGAGATGAAGGACAAAAATATCCAGGAATCTCGCTCTATAATTGGCCGAGTCTGTCAGGCCCCTTATTTGATGTGAGGTTGCACACCCAGCCACCTCGTCCCCACTGAAACCTTATCCTCTGAACACAGGTTCCACCCCTCCCACGCCCCTGCACAGTGACACTGCTGTCTGTCTCTCACTTACACACACATACACACACACTCCACCACTTCTCACTACACACACATCTGTGGATTACTCTCGCTCTCTCAGTGTGTGTATGTGTGTGTGTCTGTGGGTGAGGGGGATTTCAACACCTGTACAGGTTCAGCATCAGGAGATGAATAATGCATAGAAGTTGAAGAGTGTGAGTGTGTGTGTGTTTGAGCGTGTGCGTGTGAGGGCTGGAGAAGGTTCTCCATTCAGCACTGCTTACACAGGTAAGGATGGACCATCTTCCACATTTATACAGATATTGTGTTCTACAGTTTGTGTCTCTAAAGGAACCCTTAAAAATTTATGTAGAACCCTCTTGTACATTTCCCCAAGTGTTTCAGCACAAGTTGAGGCTTCAGGATGTCTAGAACCATAAAATATCCAAGGAACAATTGAGGAATGCTTGAATGGTACTTTTTGCTGAGAGTGTAGATTTATAGAAAGACAGATTCCATCCAGCATCTTAAAGTATTCTCCAGTTTTGTTTTAGAATACTAAGAACACTTAAGTATCTAAAGAACCCAAGAAGAAGATTTTTTTTTTGCTAAGTAAGGGTTCTCAGCCTCCTAAGCGGACACAGAGTCATTAAGAGTTCCTTCAGAAACAAACTGGAGAACTTATGCAAGTATTAACTGACCACCTTTCACAAATGTACAGTGGGCTTCCCCTCTGAGATGGTTCCTAGTAGAACAATTTTAGGAAGCTAAGATCCCTACCTAAAGAACTATTGAAGCATATATTGAAGGGACTATTGAAAAATCCAGCTAGCACCATCTAAAGCATTCTCCAGTTTGCCTCTTTGAGGTTCTCTAAGGCTAAGAGCCCTTAACTATTGATACTGAATGATACTTTTCTCTAAAGTGCACAATTTGAAAAAAAAAAGAAATCCACTCAGAATATTGAAGTGTTTAGTTTGTACCTTTTGGGGTGCTTCTTTGTAGAACCTTACAGTGGGTTTCCAAGTAGAACTGTTTTATGGTGCTATAAAAATTACCTATTCATAGAGCCCTTGAAGAAGTACTTTCTGCTGAGACTATATATCTATGTAAAATAATACTGCATCTAGCACTTGTTTGTCCATTTGGAGGAAGATTAAAGGTTCTAGTAGAACCTCATACTTTGTTTTACTTTCTGACAATGTTCCAAGTAGAACTTCTTTCATAAGCTACGAACCCACAAGGAGCATGATTATCTATCATCCTTTACTATGAGTATCCATCTAGAACTTAGTTTGTCCCTCTGGGGTTCTCACTAGCAGAACCTGACTATGGGTTTACCTTTTTTAGGTGATCCAATTAGAACTGCTTTAGGAGAAGTACCCTTAACTACCCAAAGAAGCTTTCAATGGTACTTTTTTCTAATGCTGTACATTCATAGAACAAAAGCACTTTAAAGCATTCTTCAGTTTGCCTCTCTGAAGGAAACCTTAAAGGTTCTATGTGGAACCGTGGGCTTCCCTTTCTGAAAGGCATCCAAATAGAACCACTTAAGGAAGCCAAGGAGCATTAACTATCTAAAGAACCCTTCTTATTAAAAAAATGCATCTAGCAACTGAAAGCATTCTTTGGTTCGTCTTTCTGGAGGAAATTTTAAAGATTGTATGCATAATTTTTCTGAGAGAGTTCCAGGTAGAACCCATTTGGAAAGCTAAGAACCATTAACTGCCTGAAGAACCTAGAAAACACTAAACCTTCTTGGAACAAGGGTGGCTTCTAACAGCTAAAAGTATTCACCATTTTGTCTCCCTGAAGAAACCTTTAAAGATTTACCCAGAACCTTACAGTGAGTTTCTCTTTTAGAAATGGCTCCAAGCAGAACCCAATAAGGAAGCTAAGATCTCTTTATTACCTTGCAGTGTGCTGCGTTTAAACAGACATGTTTTGTGACTGAAGTTGGTATTTTTTTTTTCTGTTTCTGAGAGTTCATCAACAACCTTATGTTCCATAGTTGTGGTTCTTCCTCAAGTTCTTTTTCTTTGGGCGCATTTCTGAGCGTGGAGGCTGTTTTGTACATCTCAGGAAGTGCTCAGGAGTGGAATGTCTGTTTTGTTCATCTGCACTTTGCTCCCAGGACTATCATTTCCAGGAATTTTGTAACTTTTTGGCCCCTTAGTGAGTCTCCAGTTTGTTAGCCAAGAGATCCGGTCTGGAAACACATAGTATGGAGAACAGTTCTTTATCCATTTCATCATGGACTGTAAATATATTATACTAGACACTGTAGTGTACACTACCAGTCAAATGTTTTTTGCACACCACAGGTTTTTACTACTTTTCTATTTATTTCCTAATCCTCAGATGTATTTCTGCTAAGCACTGTAAAGATGTTGAGTAAACAAATACAGATATTACATACATATATTTTCTACATACAGAAAATATAAGCCAAATAAAACATGTCTCCTTTATAACATAGAAAAAAGGATGTAACAGTACAAGTCTGAGCCACTATTAACTGGTTGTGAGGTGATGGTATGGTCAAATTCTAGACTGTCCTTCAACTGTGCGCAGAAGACTGAGGAAGGCGGGGCTAAAGGGCTGCGTTTCAGCCAGAAAGCCACTTCTGAGGGTTCCAAACAAGGCTTACATGGGCCGTAGCATACAGACACTGGTTTGTATAAGACGGTGGTAAGGTGTTGAATCGAAGTTTGAAATGCTTCCTCAGGGAGGTGTTATGAGCGACATTGCAATACTGAGTGTCTAGAATTTTATTGAGTGTCTAAGAAAGTGAATAACATTGAAAATGTCGAAAACCATATTGTGTGCAAAAACTATTGACTGGTAGTGTATATGTCTCTTACATTACATTAAGTGATTAAATTAGAATCACCTGATTCTAATTTACACTTCACATGTTACGTTTTACACATTTTTCACAGTTCACACACTTATGATTCCATCCATTATCTATACTGCATATCTGTCAGGGTCACAGGAAAGCTGGAGCCAATCGCTGACTTCAGGCGAGAGGCGGGGTTACACCCTGGGCAGGGCACCATCTATTAGAGGGCTATCACAGAGATGAACAAACCATTCACACTCCTTTGGGCAATTTAGAGTTACCAGTTGACCTAGTCTTGGAGCTGTGGGAGGAAATTATTATTATTATACTTTTTTTCCATATCTGATTTATTACACTTTTTTCCAGCACATTTTTACATCTGATCCATTTGTAGTGGACGCAAATGCTGAGCTTTTTTAAACATGAGCGAAAATGCAAAACAAACACTGTAGTTAAAACACTCGAAACAGAAACAGGTTTAAATGCTGCCTCTAAGAAGCAGCTCTGGATGCCCGAAAGTTGGGCAAGAAGGTAGTGCCCGTAGTGCCACTAGCCAGTGAAACAGAAAACCAGGCAAAACACCCGGAGTGGGATGAGTGGGCAATGACAGCCTGACATCAGAGACAGAGCAGGTTGGATGTCTGGCTTGTGTGGCATGGGGCATGGTCTGGGGTGCAGGCATGAGTATGGACTTGGGCATAGGTGTGAGCATGGATCTAGGCATGACACTGAACATTGCCCAGTTGGTCTCTGGCATGGGCAAAGGCATGGGCATAAGCAGGAACAAAGGCTCATATGTGATGAAGAGCATGATACTAGGGACCATCCCGTCGGTCCCTGCCTTGGTCATGGGCATGGGCATGCTGCTGGAGAATTCCTCGTCAGTCTCAGGCATGAGCATTACACTGAAGACCTTCACATTGATCATTGGCGTAGGCAAGGGCTTGAACTCTAGGCATGAGCATGGTCTCAGTTATGGGCATGGGTGTGGAGATAGACTTAGGCATGTGCAGGGACATTGACTCAGTCAGAGATCATATTATTGATCTTTGGCAAGAGCATGGCATCGCAGGTCATCTTGTTAACCTCCAGCTTGGGCATGTCCTTGGAGGTCACCATGCTCGGCCATGGTGTCAGAGGTTACCATACTGACCAAGCTCAGGCATGGCATTGGAGAGTGCTGGCACATTGACCTCCAGCTTGTTCACACCATCGAACGTCACTATGATGACCTTCGGCTAGGGCATGGTGGTGTCCCCCCACCCACCCCCCAAAAAAGGGGTGTTCTTGGGAGTTCAGACACCTGGAAAGAAGAAACATCTTCAAAAATATACAGAATTGTGTCTCATGTATGGCTTGCCCAACAAGAGCTGAGATGACATGAAGCCCATGTTCACCCTGTAGATTTGGGTTTCGCCAGGCTTGCGTTCTATAGTTTGTACTGCTGCAGGGGCTTGTTTGGTGCAAATTCAGTGTTTTTTGTAGGGGAGTGGGGTGCATCGAGGCCAGATCTGTGGAAACTCGACTGAATCAAATGCTGGCATGTTGAGGCATTCAGGTTCCTCATGACAGGGAGATTTTTTATTTTACAAATGATACACATGACTATTGGTGGCACGGTGGTGTAGTGGTTAGCACTGTCGCCTCACAGCAAGAAGGTCCTTTGCCTCTCGTCCAAAGATGCTGGGACTGGTTCCAGCTTCCCCGCGACCCAGACGGATAAAGCGGTATAGATAATGGATTGGCTGGACATGTGACTTTTCATTTTTTCCTTTGTTTTTTTTTTTTTTTACAAATGATTCTTTCATTTTCACAATGATTTTTTTTCATCATTCATTTATTTTTACACATAAGATTATTACATGATTATTATTTTTGCGTGAGTTTTTACACACAACGCATCTGTTTTCTGTGTGTGAGAGGTCAAGCATTCTCTTCAATGACACAATGGTGCTTTCTTGGCTAGAACTATAAGCGCCTGCCTGTTGTTGCTCCTGGGACTGAAATGGTAAAGAGTGTGTTTTCAGCCATGAACTGAACTGTAGCTCAGTGAAAATGGTTCCTGCTTCACTTGGGGTCAAGTTATTTCTGGCTGTCATCAATGTCCCTTAGGTGTGTCAAAGTTTAGAAATCTTCTAGTAGTAAAAGTTGTGTTAAAAAGCTAAAAATGGTGTCAAGTGAATAACTGCGTTCTGAGGATGGAGACTGTGTAAGTTTAGTACTTAACCTACTGTGTTTCCACTGAACAGCCGCTGTTTCTGTTCAGTAGACCCAGACCAAAACAGGACTGGGTGTTGACTTATGAAAACATCCACTGCTGTTTACTCAACTGAGCACAGAAAGAATTTGTTTCCCCACTTTGGTTTTCCTTTCCTAATTATAGATAAGTCTCTGCGATCATTTAAACTGCTATCAATTATAATGGCAAAAAACAAAACATGCGTGATTTAGACTCACAGTAAAAACACAGCGTTCATTAGTAAGAATTATTACAGTGTGTATTGGAAAACACTAATTACAGCCTACAGATTTACTCTCGCATGCAAACTCTATGTGACTCTCTTGTCACAAACAAAATGACATTTTTCATTTGTTCCTCATTAGTGACTATAAAGAGTCTGTGGACATTATGTGAGCTGTTGATTTCTGGATTCTGATTGGCCGGAAGGTGTTGATTAATTTTCTCTAACAGCAGCTCTGACAGTAGTTCAGCTGCAAATCACTCGTTTTATTACTTTAGCATTTCTCTAGCTGTCATGAATGACTTAGAGGTGGTTGGATGTAATTGCAAGTAAAATCTTTAATAGTGATCTAAATCCACAGGCAGAAGCATAGTCAAAACAAGCAAAAGGTGAAATGGTTGCGTGAATTGGGAAAACCAGGTCAAAAAGTGAAGGAAGCAGAAACATCAAAACCAGCAAGACATGAAGAAAACCACTCAGAATTGTAAATCAAAATCAAATGACAAAAGCTCATACATACAGTAACTGTATGAAAATGTGTTTCTGAAATACACTGAGTGATTGACAGAAAATGAGAAACAGGTGAATCAGAGTTCAGGTGAATTTGAGCTCAGGTAAGTCAGAGCTCATGTGAATTAGAGCTCAGCTGAAGCAGAGTCCAGGTAAGTAAGAGCTCAGGTGAGTTAGAGCTAAAGGGAGTTAGAGCTCAGTTGAATTAGAGCTTAAGTAAATTAGAGCTCAGGTAAAGCAGAGTTCAGGTGCGTTAGAGCTCAGGTAATTCAGAGCTCAGGTGAATTAGAGCTCAGCTGAAACAGAGTCCAGGTAAATTAGAGCTCATGTGAGTTAGAGCTAAAAGGAGTTAAAGCTCAGGTGAGTTAAAGCTCAGGTGAGTTAGAGCTCAGGTGAATTAGAGTTTAGGTAAATTAGAGCTCAGGTAAAGCAGAGTTCAGGTGAGTTAGAGCTAAATGTAGTTAAAGCTCAGGTGAATTAGAGCTCAGCTGAAACAGAGTCCAGGTAAATTAGAGCTCATGTGAGTTAGAGCTAAAGGGGGTTAAAGCTCAGGTATGTTAGAGTGCAGGTGAGTTAAAGCTCAGGTGAGTTAGAGCTCAGGTGAAGCAGAGTTCAGGTGAAGCAGAGCTAAAGGGAGTTAAAGCTCAGGTGAGTTAGAGTTCAGGTGAGTCAAAGCTAAAGGGAGTTAAAGCTCAGGTGAGTTAGAGCGCATCATTTAATGATTTAATGACACTTGTGGAACCTATCTTTGAAGAGGACACCCAAATATGACCCAAGTAGGATTTCTATGATCATATTCTTTGGTTTTTCCTTTTCCTTTATGAGTTACGACCTAACTAAATGCAGCATGGCATGTTTTATGGACGTTCCAGCACATTAACTGTAACTGTAACTCAATATGTCAAAAAACTTCAACAAGGTAAACAAATCAGTGTGGTATAAGAGGAACAAAACACTTCAGGACATAACAGTAACAGTAACAGTAATTCTTTTGTTGCTGATTATTTTCTATAAGAACATGCTGCAAAATGTTTAGTCCTTGTGAAACCACCAATGCTGTGGCACCAAACATGAATTATTCATGCTCACGTTTATGATCACGGTGAACTATCATAAAGAAAAATCAACAAAGCCAAAGTGGGAATTATGTGTTTAATGTCCTGTGGAAGTGACCAGAACATGTTTAAATCTGAACTGCACCACTGTTATTTAACACCCCACTGCTCCACTCTGTATTCGGATTAAATCCCGCCTCAGCTGTAAGGTGCTTTGGATGAAAAAATCAGTTAAATAAGTAAATGGAAAGCAAAAACCATGCAGTGCTTCTCTCATTCATTATAAATGATTAAAACACATTTGGAGTTTGGTTTCCCTGACCCAGAAACATCTTAGAAACTTTTTTCTTTTTTTTTTTTTACTGCTTGTAAAACTTTAAGCTTCTCTGCAGCTGGCAGTCAGAGCTGATCCAGAGTTTTATAGTGATCGCTAAGAAAAGTACCAAGAAGCATTATGTAATGGTATATGATGAATTAGATTAGTCAGACAGTCATTTCAGAGGTTAATCAGGCTGGAAGGAAGTATAGTATATGACCTCATTTCTGGAGGTCAAGAGTGGTGGAAAAGGGTCAGTGGGAGTTCAGAGGGTAACTGTTAAAGCTGTTTGGATGTAGAGACTGGATGCGTGTAAGTTTCAATCCCAAGACTTCTGAACAGTTAGCCTGGACGATATCATAGCTTTAGGCCAAAAAAGTAGCTTTGAAAAGATTAAATGTTATGAATTCCTCAATTAGCAATACAAAAGCATATTCTATAGAATAGAAGTGCATTTTGTGTTGCATTTATGGCAACTATAAATTTGGTATTTGCCAACATGGCATGTCTGAATTCCCACCTTAACTTGTTAAAGTTGTAAATAACTGGATGCTTACAGAATTTTTACACTTTTGCTCAGGTTCTGTGTGGATCTAAAACTTTCTCAAGTACCTTTTAAAAATGCCCAAGAAGAGTTTTTTGGTTGGCGTTTCATTTGGTTAAAAATATGTTTTTTTTAGTATTCATTTAATTTAAAAATGAATATAGGTATAGGCTTTAGTGTTCACTACTGATAAAAAAAATGTCACTAAATGTTTACTTAAAGTGCGTAAAACACATTACTGTTTTTTGTATTTAAACTGAATCATTTCACCATGACGTCTCAAAATTCCAACTCAGAGACGTCCCAGATCCTGTCCAAAAGGGTTTTAGCTTGATAATATCTTTAGACCCTGACCTAATTGTGCTAACATAAGGGAATGTTTTTAATGGGGAGTATAAAGCACTTCTGTAAGTCACTAATGGTGTCTGCCAAATGCTGTAAAAGTAAAACATCAATCAAGTCTGACTCTCAGAGTGGGAATTGCAAGTAGGAAGCCCATTTTAATGACTTTTTCCTACTCTGAGGTTGGAAACTGACCAGTTTCCACTTTGTCATGAACATATCATTAGCATAGCTGATTTTGGAATGTGCATAACTGCTTCACCTATTGATCATTAATTGTTTTCACAAATATATCTTTATAAGCACTCAACACCAGGAGATGATCAGCTAGTCTAACTACATTAACAAGCACTGACTGCAAAAGGACATGAAGTGGTTGCCCCGTTATCGAAACTCTGGGCTGCATTATTCTGAGTTTCCTGTCAGTGCCTCCTGAAGATCTTTCCAATGAAATGATCCTCCTGAGGCCTCGAAATCAACACCTGCTAGGAACATCTTCTCCTCTCACAGAAAAATGAGTCAGCAGTGTGTTTGAGTTAGGCTCAGTCAGCAGAGGAAAGTCTAAATCTTTCTCAACATTTCATACATGATTACAGTCAATAGTCAAAAGATATTACAATTATTATACCTTATGGATCAAAGCATGAGAGTCTGACAAAGACAAACAGAAATAATTGCTCTAAGGCCTTGTACTAAATCCCCTGGAAGCTTCCTGAATCTAACAGATTCTGAATAAAGGTACAGTGTCTTGCATAAGTATTCGCCCTAAAAATGAAAATAAAATGAAAAAAAGTTATTTTTACAGTTGCAATTGTGTGCAGCTGCTTTGGACTGGTTCTTAATGATTGGTTATTGGCTAGTTATACCATTGTGTCTTGTTTCACTAAGTCCAAACCTTTTTTCTTTGCTTTAGTTGTGCTTACTTCCTGGTTTTGACATTTACTCGTTTATTTTTTATAAATAATTACAACACAGTAAATACAATGCCAAGTTTGCACACTTGCACCATGCCTGGTTCTAACACATGTTACTCACTCAACATTGTGAGGAGCAAGAACCAAGTCGGTAACAAAGTTCTGGAAAAAATATCAATCAGAGGTTAATTAGAAAAAATAGTAAATCCATCATTCAAAATTTAGAAAGAATATGGTACGACTGCACCTAAAGAAGGCCACTCACTAAAGTCAGTGACTGGGTAAAGAGCGGAGTAGTCAGAGAATTGTAACTCTCAGTTTCAGATCCAGATTGGAACACTACAAAATGTGGAAAAACTCAAGGGGGTGAATACTTATGTAAGCCATTGCACCATTTGTGGTTAGCATTTCAACATCTTGTAGAGATGTCTTGTTCAGTATTATTAACCAGACATTTCCCAATTATATTACCTGCTGAACATCTGTTTTATTTAAGATTTATTAGTTTACATAAAGTGTAGTTCTAGCCAACTCAGCAAGCTCTCATGACTAATCTCCTTCATGTGCTCTTTTCACAGGCGGGGAATTTTGATGATCATCGCAGCCTAACGTGTAGTAAAGGCGATTAGAGCTGAGGTAAACATGAAGACAAGATTTTGGTGCAGGATCTCACTGATCCTCACCATTCTGGCCTTGACCTTGTATGGCGATGGGGTCAAGGGTCAAAGGGCTGGTAAGTTCTTCTGCTGACTTCAAGTAAAGATAACATACTGAAGGTAATAGCAAATGAGCCAGATGCTTATAAATATCGGAGAAAAATGTATCTAATTTCCTTCTGAATTAGTCTGAGAGAGCAGAAAGTTGCCTTGCATGCTGGTCTGTTTGAACGAATGGATTTAGCATCGGAACAAAGCTTCTATACTTGGCCAGAAACCACAGTGCGGGTTTGTCTAGTAATAGGCCAAGGATCTTGGGTTACCAGAAGGCCAGACATCCAAAATGAATTTAATGACAAATTCCTCAGAAATAGTTTTTAGGTTCTCAACACACATAACACACATGGTTAGGTTTCACTATGTTTAACCTTTAACCACATCCTTCCTTACAGGTTGTAAGAATGTCCACTATGACCTGGTGTTCATCCTGGACACATCATCCAGTGTTGGCAAGGACAACTTTGAGAAGATCCGGCAGTGGGTTGCCAACCTGGTGGACTCGTTTGACGTTGGTGAGGATAAGACTCATGTGGCAGTGGTGCGCTACAGTGATCGCCCCACAACTGAGTTCAATTTAGCCCGGTACAAAACCCTTGATGAGGTCAAAAAGGCATCCAGGAACATCCGCTACCTGGGTGGCAACACCAAAACTGGAGATGCTATCAGCTACACCACCACCAACATCTTCACTGTCCAGGCAGGAGCCAGACCTGTTGCCGGGGGCATCCAGAAAGTGGCCATTTTGCTAACAGATGGTCGGAGTCAGGATTTTGTTCTGGAGCCATCCATTGCGGCGGCCAGGGCTGGGATCAGGATGTTTGCCGTGGGGATCGGCGAGGCACTGAAAGAGGAGCTGGAGGAGATTGCGGCTGAGCCAAAAAATGCCCATGTCTTCCATGTGACAGATTTTGATGCCATTGACAGAATCCGAGGCAGACTGAGGAGGAGACTCTGTGAGAGTAAGTAAATGCTATAATGTTCCTTTGAGTTTTAAATGTGTCACAGATTAGACATTTTGAAGAAGAAGCTCTCAGATACCCCATTTCCACCAAAAGGGAACGGGTTCTTGAACCGGTTCCATTCAGGATTCTTTGATCCTTGGTGTTAGCTAGTGAACAAGCCCGTATTTCCACCAGTTTTGAGCAGAACCATTTTAAAGGATGAGTCATGAACAGAGTCTTGCATAATGCGCAATGGAAGTAAGCGGAAGTAGCAAGATGGGATATACCACTGATAACCTGTGAGTGTTTGCTCTGTTACTGCAGATATTTATCTGATTCATCCTTTTCCATTGCTGTGCTCTGCTTCCTCTCCATGCCCACTGATGTCATCACATTTCCCAACCAACTTTTCATATTCCGGACCAATTAATTTTTGATTGAAATGCTCTGAACAGTTCAAAATCTGGTGTTCAAGCCGGTATGGAAACCGTTCCCTGTTGGTGGAAAAGGGGTATGATTCAGACTTAAATCTACAGAACCATCTGAAGCATAAAATCTATTGTTCTACTCTAAGCTGAATGAGTATATCTATAATTTATCACAAACATATGTTCTAAAATGTTTTGCCGATGCATATTCACATTCCCGTGTTTCCCAGCACCGCTTGACACGAGAACAGTGTTTGTCCAGCGTGTATGGCGCATAACCAGAGCCTTTTTTAACGAAGACATTTTTGTGGTTTGTGACCTTGGTGTCGAGAGCAAAACTGGGACCTCAGCTGTCACACATCGTTTCTTTTCCATGTGTAAATATACACTTTAAATGATATGTGGTATCAACTTAGATAGCCGTTACAACCAACAAGCTGGTGCTTGTACTAAATTCCATGAATATGAAGTTTATAACATACAGTTCTCAGAGCAGTGAAGCATACGGCGTGGAACTAGAGACGGCTACTGCAGTGCACATGGAGATTTGTGTGTATTTATTATTTATTTATTTCATTATTTATTTATTTTTGAGGATTACAGTCTTAGAGATTCATTAGTAAGCACCTGCAGCACTATACCTACTGGGAGCTGGTCGGCCAGAACATCTAGAACTTTCTGCAAAAAACTACTTTATCAAGTTGTGAGTTGATACTGCAAACTTTTGAACACATACTGTTATTTCCTCCCACAGTTGATGTAGTGACCTTGTGACCAAAGAAAAAACAGCAAAAAATTTCTTTTATTTATTTATTTATTTATTCATTGAAATCTCAATTACGCAGCTCTAAATACAGTACTGGCACTTGCAAACCGTAAATGTTTAACTAATACAGAATGTTATGTTATTGCCCTTGTACATTTAGCTGCAAAGCTAACACTGCAAGCTGTCTAAAATATTTTTTAATATGAATTATATACATCACATTTTTTTTCCTTGAAGTGTATTTATTACATTTTCACCTTGCCCAATACTTGTTCTTTGTTTTGAAATTGTTAGGTGTGAGAGTTGACATTAAATACAGTTTATATTACACGAAAAACAATTTTCAAAAATTCAAATCTCAAAAATATAAATCTTACAAATAATTCTAAAAAATATATATTTTATTTCAAAAAATTCAAATCTAAAAAATCTCACAAATTCAAATCTCAATAATATAAATCTTAAGAAATTCTAATCTCAAAACCATAAATTTTAAAACACAAACCTTAAACTTCAAATCTAGCAAACATTTGAATCCCAAAATATAAATCCGGAATTCTTAAAACCTCCAAAAGACAGAAAGAAATCTCACTTCAAAAATTGTAATCCCGGAAATTCCAAGAAAAATAATAGTAATATTCTTTATAACCCAAATGTATGAATTTAAATTAAAAAAAAATGCATATACAAAAATACTAAATTTTAAACATTTTAATGTAAAAACATTCAGATTTCCATTAGAAAAATCTAAAAAATTCAAATGTCAAAAAAGAAAGATTTGATGTAAATTAGGTTAAAGATTAACTTTATACTCTCATATCATGCATGCTAATAAATAGAAAAAATATCTTTATTATCTCTGAATAATGAGAATTCCAGATTGTTCTCTGTTATGCAGTCATGAACAGCTCCAAACTCCAAACCCTTTTCTCATCTTTTCTCCAGGCGTAACATCGCTACTATTACATTTCTGTTCATTTTCTTAGCTAATTGACGATGTAACTAGAGTGTGGAAATTTTCTTCAACATGACTGAAATCATACAGCGTAAACCAACGTAAACTGATCTGCTTCTCAAAAATGTAACCCAATTATTTAAATCAAAACTATAGAGCATACTGTTTACACCAAAACGACTCAATTTTCCATCCAAAAAAAAACATTTTAGTGAACAATTTGTGATCCCTTATTGAATTCAGACAATCAACAGAAACAACTGAGAATGGCAAGAAATGAAAACGAGCCACACAGATGCGTTTCAGATATATTTAAAGCTCTAACGCTGAGTCAAGGACTCGCCTACATTTAAGAACCTCTCGCCAAACATGAGTCACAATGCTGAGTATATCGCAGACTCAGAAACCACTATCAATTTGAGATTTTAACATTGTCCCTCAATGCCTCCAATTATGCATGCTGTCCAGCTCGAGGATAGCCAGTTGCACTAGCCACTGTGCAGTTACATCTAAGAATGCCTGTGGAGAGAGAGCATGGCTCGCTCATGGCCTGAGCTATATTTTGCTCTGGAAATTACAGTTCTAATGTTCCCAGTGGAACTGGGCCTCACCGTGGCATGTTTGCACCTTTTAATCTGCAGCTTTTACTTTCATAAACTGCGAGTTATGAGTCCCACTCTGTAATTACTTTAATGTATAAATACTGTCATTGGAGCTAATGTATAGGAGGTTCCACCCAACGGCATGTCCGCCTCAGAAGAATAAGATCCTAAATTCCACATTTATTCATTTCTCAGTTCAGATTTAAAGATGTTTTTTGCAGACTAAATCTAGCTATAGAGTTAGTTACCTAGGACAGCAGTGTTTAGCACAACACCGTATCACCATGGAGATGTTTTCCTGCTACGTTACTGCTTAACAAATAAACAACTAATTTGATACAGAGTACTGAATTACAATTAGTTTCCATTTTCTACATCCAGCTGCTCATGATCGCGTATTTATACCCCAGCTCTGTTGAACTGATTAAGATTAAACTTGCACACGCTCATTCTAATATGTTATGGTTTCTATAGCAACGGCTCATTAACAGAAGGAGTCTCCAGCATCAGTGCTTTATAACAGTCAGGGGTTAAGCTGTAATTTAGGGCTCTGTAATATGATTATATAGTGTAACAGTGAGGAAATGTCTATCATTTCATGTTATGCTCTATCATTTATTTCATTCATTGGCTGAGATTTGCAGATTACCAGTTGATTTTTTCCCCTCAGTTAAATTGCAGGTAAACGTGTTTTGTTTATTAAGAAATTAATATGATCATTAAGGTGTATGTTAAATTACGACTCTTATGATTAGTATTATTGTTTTGGCACATTCAGTTTCAGAAACTAGCCATTTTTTAAAACACTGGATGGCTGATGCTAGCGATTGATCAAAATATGTACTTATACAAGCTTTATACTTGTTATTTAACTATTTTCATTTTCAAACTGACAACCTGAATATGCACCATTCCTAATTTTCCTATAAAAAAAAGGTTTATTTATTTATTTATTTATTTATTCTTTGAATTTACAGAATGTGCCATGTCATGATATGTATCATTATCTGGATATGGAATTACCTGTGTATACCAGGATATGAGATTTGGGCCATATTGCACAGCCCTACTATAATATGTATAACTTGTAAAGTTGTAAATCACTGTGGGCAAACTTGTCCTGTTATAGAAAAATAAAAGTCATATTTTGCAAAGCTTATTTGATGAAAGGCATTGATTTAAAATGATCTTATTAAAATTTCCAGCTTGCTGCAAGTAAACTAGTCCACTGGATGCTACAACGCAGCCTGATTAGCGTTATGGAACAATCTGCTAGCTAGTAACACGTAACAGCAGAAGTCATCTGTTACAATGTTAAACTGAGCATTTGTTTACTGTAGCACGAGACGGGCTGAACATAATGGCGTTTATTAAAATTTTGATTTAAAATGCCGCACTGACGGTTGTGTGATACCAGATTTTGAAAAGATTCAGGGAAATTTATTCATCGCCAAAATGACAGGATCGACCAATCAGAACAGAGTTTTCCACAAAGCTGTGTAATAACATAATAACCCATGTTTACTTTTATCTGGTAGCTGTCCTGTTTCTTTCCTTTGCATAATTACTGTACATATCTATGAATAATAACGATTAAATAGATTGCAAAAAAAAAAAAACACGTTAAAAGGCGTAAAAGCTTCAGTGCCTGTGCTTTCATCTCTTTGCTCAAACAGAAGAGTTTTATCACGCGTTCCTGCTGAGCTTTGATTACGAACGGTGGTCCACCCTTAGCCACAAAGCAGCTAGTCTCTAATCACATCCAATACGCTGCTAAATGCAACATCAACAAGCTGTGAGAGGTTTCGGGCATCCCAAATCTGCTTTTAATTAGCCAGCTGTTAGTCTGACAAGCACCAGGGGAAAGTTTAGATTAGGCCTTTCCTCTGTGAACTTCCTCACTGCTGTTCTCCTGCAACACACACACACACACACACACACACACACACACACTCCTAAGAGAGTCTGTGCTTCATATCCTACACACAAACCTAATGAATGTTAAATTGGGAGATTTTTGTTTATTTTTTTACTCTCTGTGGTTCACCGGAAATAACAGACTTTCTGCTTAACCTTTAAACAAACAACGTGAAACAACTTCTCAAGCACAACATGGCATTGCGTTATGAATTAAAAACAACTAAGGGAAATATTTTCGCTTAAATATTGCCCATCTTGTGCAATAGAAATGAATGGAAATGTTCTGAAATATAGTACATCACCTTTATTATAATGGCTAGTCATGGAGTAAGGAATAAAACACTCCGTGGCATGCTGATACAGGAAAACAATCAACCATGATCACGTTGCCAATGATTACATTTTTACAACACATTTATCCATTTTCAATTGATACATTTAACGATGTGGAAAATCCACGAAACAAGTTATTTCCTGTTCTCACTTATGTTGTAGTAGCTATAAACCATCACTCTGTCACTATCTCTCTTTTCTCTTTCTCTTGACATTAATAAGATGCAGCTTGTCATGTTTCAGGGAAACCTCAGTGTATACTCTTCTGCCTATTCCATGTTTGTTTTGAATCGCAGATGAAGATCTTGCCCTGAATCGATCTAATGCTAAACTATCCATGGTCTGTATGTACAGTTCCACCCTGTACAGCATCCTGTGTAGCCATTTTGAGAGAAACTCCTACATTAAATTACAGTGAGCAGAACTGACAGACAGGAAGTAGCTCGGTTAGATAGCATCCAGGGTTTTCACTGCTTTATCATTTGGCTTGCCCTATGTATGAGAACGTTACCACAGAATGACAACCAGCCATTTAAAAAAGCTACAGTGGTCAGTATTATGGGATGGTTTGTGTTGTACTCCTTCAGGGAAGATAAAATGGTTAAGCCAGAACATACAGATCCAGTCCTCAAGGACCTCCAGCAAAGTCCATAGTTTGATACTTTCCCAAAAATTTGCTCAAGAACACAAAATCAAATAACATTTTCAGAGCTGTTCTCAGTTATATATAATTTGAAGTGAAATTTGACAAAATTAGGGCTAACAAGCAATTTATCAATTATACACTATTTGGCCAAAAGTATGTGCACACCTGACCATTACTCCCATGCGTGGTTCTTCAGGTTCTACAGTTCTACAGAATGTCTCTGTGTGCTATAGCGTTACAGTTTCCCTTCACTGGAACTGACAGGCCAAAATCTGCTCCAGCATGACGATGCCCCTGTGCACAAAGCAGCTCCATGAGGACATGGTGTTCAGGTTAAGGTTGGAGTGGA
>JAQMYM010000012.1:1051537-1065888 GCA_030014255.1 Parauchenoglanis ngamensis | reverse complement strand
AAAGGCACCCTGGGTGACCCGGGGATCGAACCCAGGACCTTCTTGCTGTGAGGCGACAGCGCTAACCACTGCACCACTGTGACACCCATTATATAGTGTATAGTGTATTATATACTGAATACTGTATTATATTATGTATAGTATATTATATAGTCTATAGGGTCATTATATGGTGTATAGCATATTATATAGTGCATAGGGTCATTATAAGGTATATAGGGTCGTTATATAGTGTACAGTGTATTATATAGTGTATAGTATATTATATGGTGAATACTGTGTTATATGGTGTACAGAATATTATATAGTGTATTGGGTCATTATAAGGTGTATAGTATATTATATAGTGTATAGTGTATTATACAGTGTGTAGTATATTATATAGTGTATTGGGTCATTATAAGGTGTATAGTGTATTATATTGTGTGTAGTATATTATATAGTGTGTAGTATATTATATAGTGTATTGGGTCATTATAAGGTGTATAGTGTATTATATTGTAGTACTAGTATTAAATAGTGTACAGTGTCATTAGCGGTTGGAATTGTACTATGATTGTAATTATGTTGCTCTAATGCAGATCACTGTGTGGAGGTTTTTTTTTAAAGTTAATCTGCATTGTCATTAAAATGCATGAATTAAAAAAAGCTTCTGAAATTAACACATTATTATAGATATTTACACACAGTATATGTTCTTCTATGACGTATGTAACTAATTAATATTAGACAGGAATCCCATATATACCCAGCTCATACTGACCTCTGTAGCGTCTCATACTTTGGTTTATGTTCTCAGGGTAATGAGGGCAACCCGGGAACCCCTGGTCCTCCTGGGCCACCTGGAGAAAAGGTAAAATCCATTACAATGCTGTGTATTTTAAGTATAAAATGTGTAGCATAAGCAGAGATTTGTCACTGTGATGTAAATGCAAAACTTTTTACACCTCTTTTGAACATACAAAGTATATAGATAGTTGCTGTACAACAGCTAATACAATACAGATATTATATTGTGTAGTGTGGATTATTCATGACCACTTGTGTGTGTGTGTGTGTGTGTGTGGTGTGTGTGTGTGTGTTTGTTCAACAGGGTAAAGAGGGACTGAAAGGAATTCAGGGTCCTCCAGGTCTGCCTGGCTTAATGGTGAGGAATTAACACATCAACAGTTTTCTTGATAACCTTTTAGCCAGTTGATATTATCTGGTTTTCACCAACTGACTCCTGTTAAATGATCTTTGCCATCTAAATTACTATAAAGGTATGTGTTTTACTCAATAGAAACATGTTTGTGACTTAATTTTGTTTAACAATTTAATTTTAATATCACTAATAATAGAAGGTAGATCATTTTGTCATTCAGATTACGCCACAATGTGTCGGTCTGAGCAACTGCCTTGTGTGTTACTTGTGTCTTTTATCTACCAGTTTAAATGTTTTACTCTTGGAGGGTTGCATTGGGACTGACTAGGATCTGATCGCAACCTTAAACCTTAATTAGTGCTTAAATACAGAGATTTAGTGCTTGAGTGGATATTGTTTCATACTTTTTCCTTATAGTATTAAAGTGCTATTGAATTCTTGGCTCTGATTAATCAGAAGGTGGTGATTTATTTTCTATATTAGCAGCTGTGATAGAAATATCAATGCACTCATTCTAATTCATTAGTATTCCCAATGCAGGATACATAAAGAAAACAGTACTATTTATACTTTTTCATCCATTTATTACCATTTATAACTAAATACCCAATCACACACAAGTATAGCTACAAAAGATTGAGTGATTAATAATGTTTATTTGCATAGTAAAATATATTTTTTTTCTTTTTGCAAAGGGAGTCATGGGTAAGCCTGGGAAAGATGGACGACCTGGAGAAGTAGGCGAGCCGGTAAGATTTTTATAACTCAGGTGTACAGGATTACAGAGTTATACGATGAGAAAGAGCATCAGTTTGAGAAGGCTAAACGTGATTTAAATCTATTAAATCTGCCCCATAGGGTAAACAGGGAGAACCCGGACCACCAGGAAGAGATGGACTCAGAGGTCTTCCTGTAAGCTGCTATAACCTACATTTGCGCATTAGAACTAAAAGAAAAAAAGGATTATTTTTTACACTTTCTCTTTTCATCCAGGGTTTCAAAGGACACAGAGGAGAACCTGGGGAACCAGGGTCAAAGGTCAGTAATGTGCTTTTAACATTGTGCAGTGATGAAGAAATGGAAAAGTGTGGTTTTTTGAACTGCACATGGTTCACCGAGTTCCGTCACGAGAAAAGAAACGACAGCACTGGTTTTCTAAATGAAATCTCTTTCCGTCAGGGTGAAGAAGGGAAACAGGGTGCGCCAGGACGGGAGGGTCCACCTGGAAAAGACGTGAGTTCACTCATCACCCTGTATGATTTTCTTTCTCGTTCTAATACGTAATCGTTTCCATAGTAACAGCTCATTCACAGGGACGTATAGAGCACATGCTGCACGTAAACGGATTATAAAACAGGTCTGATTGTTCATATGGTGAAATTTTCTTTATGGAATACTTACGGAAGGAGTCCATAGTAAAAGTGAGAGGTAAAGCTGTGACAGGACAGAGGAGAGAGTTTACACTTTTTTGCTATTTCTTGAGAGATAAAAAGGAGGGAACAGCTGTTTATGGCTGCCGTGATGTAAGTGAGAACAGGAGCTAACTTGTTTCATGGATGTTCCACACCATTACATTGAACTATAAATGGATAAAAAGTTCAAAATTAACTTCATAGTGGTCACAGTAACTGTTTTATTCCAAGCGTATTAGATGCCCCTGTCTATGCTGGGGTTATTTTGCATTTCTGTATTATGTAGGGCATCATGGGACCTCCTGGGTCTGAAGGTCACAGAGGACCAAGTGGACAACCAGTGAGAATTTTACATCACTTCACATGAAAATAAGTTATAAAATGTGAAACTTTGAAGGCAGATTTACATCTCGACGTCATCTTCACACTAGGGTGCACCCGGAGAACCTGGACCACCGGGGAAATCAGGACCAGCCGGAACTCCAGTGAGTCTTTCCACACCACGTGATCGTATCGCCGGCCATTTTGAATAACATCCAGATAAACAAATGCAAAAAAAAGCTACATGCTGTGATTCAGTCAATTTTTCTGTTTAGCGCGTGATTTTTGGATTTCTCAATTAATTAAACATAATCGACTGTAATATTGTTATTTTTAGCTAGCGTTGCTAGTTAAATTCTTCTTCTGAATTGAAATGATTGGTGCGGTTCCTAGTCTGCGCTTTAGTTGATTGAAACTGTCGGTCTGTCTCATTGACAATTTTATACATGCATGCATTAAACATATTTTGTATCATTGTATTTTATGATTTCAGTATTATAAAAGAGTTGTTTATGGTTGTCGCTGTTACTGTCCAGCTGTCCTCCTGCACACACAGCGGTATTCGTGCATTTTCCTCTCCGTATGATCCATCTGCGATCGTGTTCAGTGTAGAAGATAACCAGAGCTCTGCATTAATCTCACTCAATCCCTCTTAATCGTATGTGCTATATTATGTGCTGAAAATACGCAGATGTCGGTGTAAACCCTCTGTGTTTGTGTAAATCAGGGTCTTCCAGGAGGGAAGGGGGACACAGGAAGCCCAGGATTGCCCGGATTCACAGGTCCAAAAGGACCGTCGGTGAGTGCAGGCTTCCGGCAAACAGCTGGCGTTAAAGAGAACTGGAATAATCCTTTAAAATCTCCTCTTCTGATCACTGCTGAGCACAACGTTCTCTCTCATTAACCTTCTCTTTAGATTTTTATTATAGTGGATATATAATACGACACAGCAATTCTAATGTGTTATTTTGATTATTTATAATATAAACAATATTCATAGAAACAGAGCCTAAATCTCTCTGGGATCTCCTTAACATCACCTTTATTTATTTATTTTTTTTCAGATTTATGAATGTTTTAATCAGCATTTTGTTTCTTCTTGCTATTCTCAGGATATCAAAAATAACCCCGAAACTATTTCTATAATTGTTCAGGTTTGTTAAAGAAATAAAACCAAACACCTGAGGTTTTATGTTTTATGCTGGAAACTGTAATTTATTTATTTGTTTATTTATTTATTTACTTTTGATTGATTTTCTATTTTAAGCTAAAAATTTGAAGTCGCAGTGTATTGTTTTGTTCAGCATTCTGGAAGCTGTAATACACCATATAACTTTAAAGATGCTATGATTAGCAGCACTATCCTGCATTTGCTTTAGCTAGCTTCTCTATTTCAGCTTTCTGTTTCCTTTTTTTTAATTTCTGGCCCTGAAATTAGCTCCACTTCCAGTTTCAACAAAGGGGGAGGGGTCAATTGGGAGATTTTTTTTATGTACCAGAATAGAGTGTGATATTGTTCTTTTTATTCTGAAGTGAAAAGTCTATTACTTGTTGCCGTTCCCTTTAGGGTCCACCTGGTCCCATCGGCCCCGAGGGCAAACAAGTAAGTCCTCATTCATTCACAGCACATCAGTTATGCGTCTTTTTCAGGCTGTTATTAGCTGAGAGGAATGACTGTGGCTGTTTTTCAGGGCATACCAGGCAAACAGGGAGAAAGAGGCTACAAAGGAGAGAAGGTGAGAATAGAAAGAAGGCGCATATTTCCAAAAGGATGCTTTAGTTTGCAAACACGTTTCATGCTGATTGATGATTCTGGGAAAGTTTAATACATTGCTTATTATATGTAATGTAACACTAGCATGATGCCATCCACTTTCACTCATTTCAGTCTTAGCACCATAATATTATTTCCTTGAATTAAAATGTGTAAGGTTTGTTCAATGATTTATTCATAAGGATAAAAGGTGATTAAACAAAGCGCCTGAACTATTAAAGGTACAGCTGACATAAAACAAGAAAGTTAGCATGATTGCAAATGTTGATTATTCACTTTTGCTTATTAGTAGCAAAATTAGCCATTCTGGATAATAGGCCAACTATATATCTTATGTACACCTTTCTGGCCACAAGATTCAGAATCCTGAAAGCAGTAATCTGATTATCTCTCTGTATCTCTCGTCCTTATAAATGCAGTCCTTGGTGGCAGTTTCCATCTGGGGAAAAACTTCTAAATCATGATGACCTTTGAAGCCTGATATAGTTGTTAGACTTAAAAAACATGTTTCAAAAGTTAGTGAAGAGTTTTGTTTGGAACACTTAAGCGGAGTAGACTTGCAAGCCAGCCTTCACACTTCTGTGGTACATTTTGTCACTAATGCAGCCAAGTACTGACTATTTTTAATGGAAAGGCTGAAAATGTGGCAGATGACCACAGCCTGTCAGCAAACAAGTGAGATTATTTCATTTGACTCACACACAACTTTTTTGAGTCCAGGGACTTTACTGCATATTGGTTTAAGATGCTCATTATTTAACAGTGTTCAAAGCATGTTTTCCACACTGGATCTTTCCAGTTACTGGGTGGATTAGTTGTTGGATATTGGTGGAGGCTGGACTCTGAAGAAAGGTAGAGCTCCAGGAACTGGGCTGGTTCCATTCAAACATTTGAATAAAAGAGTGAATGATTTGACAAAAATGACCAGCCAGATTTCAAGCCCACAGTCTAAAGTTCTTCTCTCCTGTAGGGTGACAGTGGCATAAAAGGTGACAAAGGCCCCACTGGAGAACCAGGAATGCCTGGAACCTCAGGACCCCCAGGCCGAAAGGGTCACACGGGCATGATGGGAATGTCTGGACCCCCCGGAGAGTTGGGATCCTCTGGACCTCCAGGACCTCCTGGCCAGCCTGGTCTTCCAGGACAGAGGGTGAGCTGATTGACACCATGGATGTGCAACGGTTAGTGAAACTGAGACTAATGTGGCTTTGGTGTTTGTTCAGGGAGAAACTCCATCTCTGGAATCGATACGCAGGTTAATTCAAGAGGAGCTCGCCAAAGAACTACAAGGTGAGTCTGATTGTGTGGAATCAGAGAGGTATTCACATGTTATTGAGCCAGGCTTCTGAGCAAGGTCATATATTAGGTAAATCACTTTAGAAGAGGGAAGCACCGGAACTGGTATCAGTGTCATGCTACAGGCATCTGTAGAGCCATTTAATCTGGTGAACTAGATTTTAAAAGATGGAGACACATATTTAGCTCCATGTTCAATTTTCTGGAGCTAGACTCAACTACACTATTGTGCTAACTAGGTAACCAAGGATAACTAGCAGGTTTACCTACCATAGTTTCTTACAGGTTAGTGGCTGGAAAGCTAGCACTGTGAGCTAGCTAAATTAATTGTGATGTTATGTTAGCTTGTTTTTTAACTATGATGAATACTGACTGTTAGCTATGAGTAAGTGACTGCTCTGTCAGAATCGGCATTTCATCCACCATGTTTGTCCAAAACCACCATTTGGCCAAAATAAGGAGCTCAGAGGTTTATTTCCTAATTGAACAGTTTACAAAAACACTGCCCAAAAGTGCAGTGCTAGCTTCAGAGTGACAGACTGTGTTTAACCCTTAGTATTATTCATGCATCCCCAGCCAAGATGGCCTACCTCATGGCCCAGATTCAGCCCACACACATAAAGAGCTCAGCTGGGCGTCCTGGTCCACCCGGACCTCCAGGAAAAGAAGGACAACCTGGACGACAAGGTCCACCTGGAGAGCCTGGTATGCCTGGCCAAAATGGAGCAGAGGGACCCCGAGGTCCATCAGGTCCTAAAGGTACTTTATAAATTACATGGCTTACAGCTTGTGTAGTGTAGCTGTTTGTCTGTTTGTTTGTTTGTTTTTTTAGCAAAGTTGGTTAAATGGGAAATACTGATGAACACGATCTGACTTTGGCCTCATTTGTTGCTGATTTGCAGGTGAAAGAGGTACCAGAGGGGAGAAGGGAGAAAATGGTGTTGGACAGAGAGGAGAGCCTGGTTCACCTGGTCTCATCGGTAAAACATTACTTATTATGTTTTTCAGGAAAGGAAACATTGAGACCCGGATCTCACTTATTAGTGGGAAAAATATAGTCGAACACAGCAAATACAACTAGGACTTCGGTGACATTAAAAAGGCTAAAGTTAAAATTGATGCATTTGCACGCTGCTTGGTTTGTGCATGCTGCCAGTTTCACAAATCATTATGAAATGTTTCTCTGAGATAAACTGTCTGTCTGTTATAGGTCCAGCAGGAATTCCTGGAGACGGTAAAGACGGTCTTCCAGGAGCAACTGGAGCTCAGGGTGAGCCCGGACATCCAGGACCTCATGGACAGCCTGGCCCACCGGGACCTCCAGGGCAGTGTGACCCCTCTCAGTGTGCCTACTACGCCAGCCTGGCATCACGACCTCACACTAAAAACGTCAAAGGAACCTAAACCTCTCGCGCATACCTGGGCCTATTTATGAACTTATAAGAACCTGAAGCTTTTCCTGACCAGATCTGAGGAGCTTTGGTTGGTGGGAAGATGAGACATTTCTATGTTTTAGTGAGTGTGTTTTATAGGTGTGTGTCCTGCCGGTCAGATATTATGAGTAATTTGTTCGCTTGGCGGGAATGGGGAGGGTTTGTACTGTAAGCTAAGGGAGGTGAGTAATTTAAAATGTAGCTGATTTTTTTTTTCCATCAGGGAATTTCTCTCAGTTCTGACTAAGATGTATTGTCCTGTGTTTTTTTCATGCAACCTGCAAAGTCTGCTCTATTTCTCTAGATGGAGAGACTGTAGTAATACCAGACAGATAGACTGATGGTGATAAATTAGCCTCAGGTCTTCAATCAGTGTGTGCAGAATTGATCTGTTGTTAAGAAGGTCTTTTTTGGAGTGTGTATGTGTGCGTGTGTGTGTGTGTATATGTGTGTGGGGCAATTATCGAGGTAGGAGATTAATCTTCTGGAGTTGTATCGATTTGTGCTGGTCGGTCGTGTGACAGAGGAAGAAAAAACGAAATATAATCTTTGCACATTGACACTGAGATCATTAGCGAGCCACTCTGACATGGTTGTGCATTATAAAAAAAAAATTCTACATTGTATTCAGAGGTTATGAGGCCTGTAGTCATTATGCAGATGTTTTAGCCAAACTAGTCTCAAATCCAGTATCCACATAACCCACATTTCAGGTAGCACCATTTTTCACCTACTTAAGCTAATTGTTTGTCACTTCTAATTTGATCTCTAGAGGAGCTTAAGAGCTTTTCTGCTATGACTAATGGCGTGCAGTCATTCCTTTCACAGCTAAAAAGCTGGTTACTTTTGTATTCGCCACAAAAATAGAGCTTATTAAAGGATCTACTCTAATGCACAAGTGCATTGCCTCGTAAAGTTTTGTTTGCATGCACGTGATGTCCTTTCCACTTTCTGATTTCTTTTCACTAACACTAATGAAACGACCTGCCATGTCCTACAAATTTTTAGAACAATGTGAACGATCACTATCTGGCGACATTTTCCTCGTTATCCTCTCATCCTGCTAGCTAGGTAGTTCAGAGTGATACCACACTTAGCTGCAATAAACATCAACAAATGAGCAATAATGCCAAACAATAAAAAAAAAACCTATTGTCTAATCAAATCCCAGTGGAGCCATGTTGAAAATATTCACTTGCGCCGTATTAAAATTCAATTCAATGCAGGTAGTCAGCTAGCTATAGCTATCAAACCGGTAATGCTAGCTAGCTAGGGCTAATTTGCCAGCTACCCATGTCAGTATTCCGCAAAAGCATATTAACTCATTAACACATACAGTATAACTAATCATTTATTTTCTTTTAGAGGCGTTAACAGGCTAGTTAAATGTTTCACCAAATTACTTTGATTCACGTGACTTCCTCAAACACAATGACATCATTTCCTGGATTTGGGGTAAAGGCAGGTCTCGCAGGAGCGATGTCCTGAGCGAGGAGCTTTATGGCCAGACGCTTATTCATCATCTGGGACTATTTTAAGACAATCCAGTCATCAAAGTGTCCTCCCAGCATAAAGGCTGTTTTATAAAAACTTGTTTGTGCTTGCCCGTGCAATTTAATCCCCGCTGATGAAAAATAGCAAGTGCTAATGATGAGATATGTTTTGACAAGCTTTGCTCATTACGCATTTGCATAGTTATGTAAATGAAGTGCTTTCTCAATTTGCAAGCAAGCAAGCCAGCATTTTTAACCGCCTCCTCTGCTTGCTCCACAGCTGGTACTAATGTTGTTTGACTTTTTTTTTTTATTTTGAAAAGTTAAAGCTTGTGTTCATAATTCTTCGCCTCAATCGCAGGTTGCATTAAATTATTTTAATGAACTTCCAGTACAGGCCTATGAAATTGTGCATGGTGAAGTCTACTTGTTTATACTGATTAATTGGTGCTAAAATTAGCAAGGACAATGCATATGTATGTATTTGAAGAGATTATACATTGTAATAAAATGTGGATCAGGTACGTTTTATAGCACGTGTTTTCACTGTCAGTGCTCAGGGCTCATTCAATTCAAAGCCGCTCTGCATTCACATCATTGTCGTAAATATAGAGACAGCTGAACATAGTTTAGGAACACTGCCGAGCTCATCAATGTGACTCATCAACCAATCAAAATCATGAAGGGGCGGGACTTATGATATCAAAACTGTCAACAAGGAGAGGAGAAACGTATGCACTGGAGTTTGTCCTCATGAAGGCTGAGCTCTTAGCGTTCTTCAGGCTTTCTGCACAAGCCGGGATGGACGCTGTAGAATGTTCCGGAGCGCGCACACATCTTTATAATAAAATTGCTCAGTTTTCATGAGAACAAACCACACATGTTAAGTGCGTGGCTAGAAGTTAGCTAAAACAGAGACATGGTGTTCACAATGAAGGAATCCGGAAGATGTTTTTGTAACCTAGCAACAACAAGCGCTTGAGAGAAGCACTCTGGAAGCACTCCAAAATGAAAATGAGGTCAGGGTCGCTGCCATCTGGTGGACACTAAAGTTACATGTATTCAGAGTCGGATCACGCAGCTGCAGCTGTGGTTAGCACTGTCGCCTCACAGCAAGAAGGTCCTGGGTTCGATCCCCAGATCAACCGTGAGAACACCATCGCAGTCAAATAATCTGTCGCACCTTACTATGAATTTGGCGTTTTCTCGTTCGTTTTTCCAAAATCAGCATATTCTCATTATTTCCTTCGTCAACTCTTATTCTAAAAGCAATCCAAAATAATTTTGACGGACTTCCGTACTGAATGAACCACCAGTTCAAAGAATTGCAAGACATCCACTGTTTTCTTGGTGGTGGAGAATTTTTATTTCAGCATCCCGATTGTTGCACCAAAGTGTTGGAGTATAGCTTAACATCTGGTATGTTTACCGACATTATCCACGATCACATTAAATCTAAGGCACTTTTTGTAGGTTGGTCCAAACAGCCACACACCCTATTCTACGTTTCCACTGCGTTTAAGAGAGGCTCAGGATTCCAGCTCGTGAGTTTCTTCGCTAAGTCTGGGATGTAAGTTTTAAAACATCTGTTCACTGTATCTATAATCCTAACCATGTATTCACATTTTGTGTTATAAAAAAAATAATAGAAAATGCCTGTCTACATTTTTGCCCCTTTTTTTTATTCTGGTGTATGTACAAGTCACAGAAATGAACTGGTCAAAGAGTCTCCATGCTGCTGCTGTCAGGACCATGGATCAAAATGGTGACATCTGAGTCTCTTTATCAGATCTGCTCTCTCAGCTGTCATTGATGATGATGATGATGATGATAGATGAAGGTTTCTCTCAGGTTCACGGGCCCTTAATGCTGATGGGTTTTTTCCCGTGCACTACGTAAAGAGGCTGAGGCCTAAAGCAGTCTGACGGGTCACACATGCCAGGGGAACCTGGAGGTCCTCTGCTACCTGGAGCACCTGGGATACCTGTAGTGCCTGCTTCTCCTCGGGCACCATTGTGCCCGTCTTTACCGATGCCGGGCTTCCCAGGAGGTCCTGCGTCCAAACCAAACCAAACACAGAGTCAACTGACCACACAGACACAAAGCTACAATTCTGTACATTTACTATAAGCTTCATTATTCATTTTATTTGTTACTCTCTAAAGACTTACTCTCTAGTCTGTAGAGTTTACACAGAATGGTGTGCAAAAGAAAAAAACACTGAGCGAGCGATAGTTCTGTGGGTGGAAACGTGTTGTTGATGAGAGGCTCAGGGGAACATGGCCAGATTGGTTCGAGATGCCAAGAAGGATACAGTCACTCAAATCACTTTTTACAACCACGGTGAGCAGAAAAGCATCTCAGCATGAAGAAAACATCAAAGCCTGAGGTGGATGAGCTCCAGCAGCAGAAGAGCACATCGGGGAACAGCCAAGAGCAGGAATCTGAGGCTATCATGGGCACAGTCTCACTCAGACTGGACTGATGACAAAATCAGCATATTTCCTTTGTCAACTCTTATTCTATAAAAGAATTTTAACAGATTTCTCATTTATACAGCTGAGCAGTCGAGGCTTGTAGCAGTGTCAGCAGTGACAGCTTTCCAGTGCTGGGATTTAAACTCACGGCTTTCCGATCAATAGTCCGGCATCACTGAGGTACCACTGCCACACTAGTGGCATTATTTCTAAGATTAGGGAAAAAAAATCAGTCTTTAACTGCCCAGTCTGGGTGAGTCTGTGCTCACGGTAGCCTCAGATTCCTCTTCTTGTGACTTGTTCCGAGTCAATCTGTCCATGTTCCTCTGCCCTCTCTTATCAACAAGACGTTTCCGCCCACAGAACTGTCTCTCACTCTGTGGGTTCTGTGTAAACTCTACAGACTGAAAATCCCAGGAGATTTCTGAAATACTCAAACCAGACCATCTGCTACCAACCATGCCATGGGTAAAGTCACAGAGATCAGACTTTTTCTTCATTCTGATGTTCGACGTGAACATTACCTGAAGCTGTATCTGCATGAGTGTCTGCATTGTGCTGCTGCAATATGATTGGCTGATTAGATAACTGCATGAAGGAGCAGGTGTACAGGTTCCTAACATCCCTTTTAAAGCTTTTGTTTAGTTTCTTTTTTAGTTCCCTCCATTTTTTCCCATCCTTTTTAAAGTAATGAGTGCCCCCCCCCCTGTTAATTTAGATTTTTATATAATTGTATAATTAATCTTTTTTAGG
Source organism: Parauchenoglanis ngamensis (assembly GCA_030014255.1). Taxonomy (NCBI): domain Eukaryota; kingdom Metazoa; phylum Chordata; class Actinopteri; order Siluriformes; family Auchenoglanididae; genus Parauchenoglanis; species Parauchenoglanis ngamensis. The sequence continues at coordinate 1,053,785 of JAQMYM010000012.1, read as the reverse complement.
ACTTTTATTTTGGTCTATTTTTTTCTTACCCAGGTTTTATTTGCCTTTCAAAGCAATTTGAGCTGTATTTAAAGGTACCATATACAGTTCATACACTTCACATGTTAATACTGATGGCTCTAAAATGTTTCCATGGCGACAATGACTGAACATTCTGTTAGTCATGTAAAGAGCCGATGGGCGTGGCTTGTCTCGACTGTTGCCCACGTTTACTTATTTTCTACCTGCTTTTAGGGGATGATTCATAGTTTTACCTTGAACACCTGGCTCTCCGGGAGGTCCTTGGACTCCAACACCAATATCTCCTTTGTCTCCTTTTGACCCAGCGTCACCTGTCAAACACCCACACGCACTCAGCATTACACTAACACCGAGAATTTTCTTAAAAGTGCAACGTGAGAGCAATAAATTTAATACGGATCACAGTTTCTCGTTTTCTGAGTGGAGCGGCACCTTTAGGTCCCTGTTTTCCAGGTAAGCCGTAGAAACCTGGAGGCCCCTGAGGACCCGGTGGTCCCATCGCTCCGACTCCTCCAGCAGCCCCAGCAGGTCCCGTGGGTCCGGGCGGTCCCGCAGGTCCGGGGATACCGGGGGCACCGATGGCCTGAGGCTTCTTCACCACTTCTTTCTTATATGCATCCAGATGTTCTGTAGAAAACGCAAAGAATGAAAACATTCATCAAAACAGTTTTATACTCGAATAGGAGAGAAATAAACCCGACTCATTATAATCAGGAATATCATCATATTCAAATATGGAAATAACTCACCTTCAACCACAGCAGAACAAATCTCTCGAATCTTCTCATCGCTCATTTTGGGACCCTGAGGAGAACGATCAGACCCGACAGTGCCAGAAATATTAGACGCCTGTTCATCAAATTCTATCTATTCTATTAAAACTCCATTTCCCATGATTCCCCTCGTGTTGTGTGAGATGAGTGTGAGTGTACAGGAAATCCTCGAGGTCCCTGTGGTCCCGGAATTCCTCTGTCCCCCTCCAGACCCGGTGCCCCCTGAGGGCCGGCGAGTCCCTCGTGTCCCGGCTGTCCTGGACGTCCATCAGCACCGGTCGCTCCTCTCTGTCCTTTCTCTCCTCGCTGCAGAAGATCAGAGCTCGTTATATTACAGCTCCACGCTTCTACTCAGGTCACGTTGTTTTTGTTTCTAACATAATATCATTTTTATATAATTAAACATTTTATTACCTTTCTTGTATTTACATTGATTTTCAGTTCAGGTAAGAATGAAATAATCTGTATTAAATATGAACTCTAATGATAACAGCTCACACTAAGGTTTTTCCACCTATATTTTGGTTTATTCTTATTTTTATGTGTTAAAAATGAAAACAAAAACTAAAGATTACTTTCTTAATAAATCAAAACCTTACATTACCACATCTGTTGATTTATCTGTCTGTCTCGCTGCATCTGTAGCTGTCTAAGTTCCTCAGACCTTACACTGAAAATAAAATGACTCTGTGTGCGCGTGCGTGTGCGTGCGTGTGTGTGTGTGTGTGTGTGTGTGTGTGTGTGTGTGTGTGTGTGTGCGTGTGTGCGTGTGCGTGTGCGTGTTTGGTTGTGCATTTGTACATACATCTCCCTTGATTCCATGAATGCCTGGAGGACCCTATAAGAATAAAATAAATTTAAAAATAACCCTCAAATTAAAGCCTCAATCAAAACGATTTAACACTTTATAACATGCAATAAGAAATAAAAACTGTACCTGGTCACCTTTACCTCCTGTACTTCCAGGAATACCTGGAACACCCTGTGGAAAAATAATAATATTAATAATAATAATAATAATAATAAGAAGAAGATTTTACTGTTAATTTATTGTTTAATTTTTTCATTAAGACTATATTGATTATAATTTATGTATCACGTCTTCACCACTGACCTCACTTCCTTTTGGACCAACTGGACCGATACCACCCTGTAATAACACACACACACACACACACACATGTGTCTCATGATGTCTCCATATCATTCATAGAAACAAAAAACAAAACTTCAGTAAAATATCTATCTATCTGTCTGTCTGTCTTTCTCCAACACACATGGAGAGACCGCTCTCTCTCCCTCTCTCTCTCTCTCTCTCTCTCTCTCTCTCTCAGTGTGTGAAGGCAGGAAAATGGCAGAAGCCAGTATTACAGTAGATCAGGCCGAGTTAATCTGTCCCGTCTGTCTTGATCTCCTGAAGTATCCGGTGACTCTCCCCTGTGGTCACAGTTTCT
>JAQMYM010000012.1:974735-988964 GCA_030014255.1 Parauchenoglanis ngamensis | reverse complement strand
AAAAAAGTTTTACATGCTTATAACTTCATGCTAATCCCAACCCTCAGCCTTAAACCCTAATATTAACCCCAGCCTTAAACTCAGACAAACATTGTTAAACTGTCAACACTCAACTGCTTAACCATAACCTCAACCTTAAACCCCAGCCGGTATCCAACACTAAACCTTTCTGCTCTTAACCCTAGCCCTTAACATAACCCCAACTCTAAACCCTTAACATAACTAATCAACCCTCGATCCATAACCCTACGTCTTTAAAATAAACCCAATCTAAACCCTTAAATCTAGCAAGTCCTAAACCCACCTCCAACATTGACATTAAACCTAACCCCAATTTTACGCCTTCAACCCTTGATCCTGACCCCAGCCATGAACCCTAAATCGCAGTCTTGATCCTACCCCTAATCTCAAACTCAATCCTACACTTTCAACTTTTAACCATAATTATAAAACATCAAATCCAATCCTAAACCCGAAACAATCAAACCCAAACTTCTACCCTACAACCTCATCCCCCACCCTAAAGCCCAGCCCACAATCCAAAGCCTAAACCCTCAAACAGCACAAACCCCTTAAACCAAGGGTCTTCAGTCTCGTCCACAGACGAGGGCCGTTGTGGCTACAGGCTTTCACTCCAGTTAAATAAGAAGCAGGTGCGGCTGCCTGGTAGGAATGAAAGCCTGCAGCCGCACCGGCCCTTTGTGAACAGGATTGACGACCCTGCCTTAAAGCCTAACCCAAACCCTAATCCCAGCGCCAGTAGTAATATCGCCACCATCAGACGCAGATACACATGTAGTATTTTAATCCACACCAGCTGCAATTTTCTGTACTCATTCTGCTAGTCAAGTATAAACTTTTAACATAGTGTGCACTTTAGTTCAAACCGACAAACATATCATCATTGTGCAATGTTATAATAGTAAGACTTTTACGATAGAGATGCAAATGGACAACCAGAAACCAGACCCATATGATCACGTTGTTTCACATTTTTGCTGAACTGTGCTGTAATTATAGCTGGCCTACTTTTGGTTATTCCCATCTTCCGTGTTTCATAAACACATTTGCCCATCTGGGCATTAGATATTTATATTTGTTAAAGAGCTTACCCTTTGACAATAGATATGTGTGTATTTTCGTGTGTTGTTCCCGTCACGAGGATGTCTGGAAGTCACACCGTAAGGGAGTGCCACGTGCACTCACGCACACACGTTCCTTGTTTAACTGCAGTAAACTTGCTGGGCTTAGTGCTCTCCTCTCCGTTTGATCTTCTTGTAATTATCGAGCTTCAGGCTGGAGCGAATGTGCTCGCAGCTGCTGGGCTAACAGCACAGAAAGAGGTATACAGAGAGAGAGAGAGAGGCAGTTATAAATGTCTAAACTGATTTCACTAATGACTCTATGAGGAGATTGTGCACTAATGAGCGTGACATTTACATACTGTATTATCTACAGTTGAAGACTGTTTATCAGTGAGCAAAATGTCTCAAATGTCCAAAACAGTGCTATCTTATTTTCTGAAAGCTGTATGGATAATAATTCACAACATATATTGTGCATAACCCTAATAATGACCATCATTACAAGTATGATGTGATACCGTTTGGTATCAAGTACCACCATCATAACTACTGGTTTTCAACAATTACACTAAATATGGCACACACTTTAATACACTGGCTTCATTTCTATATGAATGGTCATTCATAGGAACTTGTGTGGAAGATAAAAAAACAAAAAACAAAAACATGATATTACGTAAAGAAAAGTAGTGTAGTTGTGGATATTGATATTTTAGTGTCAAAAGCTGGTCCAACTGTTGCTCTGGGGATTAAGATGATAAAAACGAAGGCAATCAATCATCGGACTATTGTCTTATAAAATTTTCAACTTATACAGTAAAATAAATTACTGAATACTAAAGGTACTGCATTACTGAATACTAAAGGTAAAGAGGCAGCACACACACCTACATTCTAAATTGAATGGATACTCGACAGTTCCTGGAAGCGAATTATCATGTGACTTTTTAAGCCAATCACCTGTCAACTCCTGCATAGAAAGGACACGACTTTCCTCCATGCTCTGATGAAGTCCACTAGGCTGAAAAGTTAGCATATTTGTTGACATGGAAAGAATACTGTGGCAAATATATATATATTTTTTAGATTAGTCAGCTAATTTTGTGTGTGCTACGTTTTTACCTTCGGGTATTCAGTATTGGATGTAGAAGTGTTTGGTTTAGCGCCACAAGCAAATATACCGAGAAGGTGCATCCATTCATAGATCTAATTATCATCATTATAACCATTAGTTCATCTCAACTGCAAATCCACATACAATCAGTTGACCTCAGCTGGATATGTGTTACCATTGATTAATTTCCTTTTAAGTTCTCGTTCATTGAAAAGTGAGTAAATGCATGGAATATTGTATTTTTGCTTGCGGTTTCTAATGTACATTGTGGCTGCTGCCCAAATATAACATCTGCTGTAGCAGAAAAGCTCTTCTATGTTTTAGCCAATCAGCGGTCTCGCTAAAGCTGTGCATTCCTGGCATGTTCCACGTCAGAAGATTTTTGTTTAAGATTTTATTAAAGCTGCTCTGTTCTGTCCTGAAGGAAATGATAGGGCAGAAATTTACCAGTAGACTGTAAAACCTGACCTTCAGTCTGTGTGTGTGTTTACAGGGCAGTTTTTACGTGGCATCAGAGAATTGCCTGCAGCGAGCTCAGACGTGGCACAGGACTCTCTGTCGCCTCCTGCTGGCTGCTTATAAAGGCCTGAGCTTCTACTATACAGTGCTGATGAAGGACAATCCTCAAATGCAGTGCTGTGAGATAGGTACACTCATAACATTCGCACAACATTCATGTAATACTCGACGTTCATCTCAATCATTCAGAATTAAATGTACAAGTTATTATCTTTTTATGGGACAAACAGTGGTTTTTAACTTTCTCGTGCATTGATTATTATTTCAATTTCTTTAGATTTGTTATTCTTATAAGTGCATGTCATATGGATTTGAATGCGATAGGTGTATCAGTGCTTGATACATTTAGAGATTATTCGTGTCTTTCTTGGCACAGAGGAGCTGCTGGTTGAGGAAACACTGAACAAACTCTCCATCGAGTTACAGGTTTGGAAAACTCACTTTCATTCAAAGTCAAAAGTGATACCAACTGCACGAGTCCTAGTGCAAAAGTCCCGTTTAAAACGAAGAGAGGTTGTAGTAGTAAAGTGTTTGTGGTAGTAAGCCCGGCTCAGCTCCTCAGAGAGCTCTTTCAGCAAATCTCAGCTTTGAGTGTGAAGATATTACGCAGCCGTTGAAAAGCTTCAGGCATCTAGAATGTTCTTTGATTTTTATTTACTTCTTTTTTTTTCTTGAGCACTGTTCCCTTTCACTCATTTGAATATTATGTAGTTCAAGTCAGAGCCGCTTTGTTTATTGAGCTACAATATTGACATCAGTAACAGCAAGAAACTCAGGTTTTAACCAAAAGGTGTCGGTTTATCGGTTTATTTACACCACACCACTGTTTAATTCTGGATTGTGATTGATCAGGAGTTGATACATCTTCTAGAACAGTAGTGCAGCTGCAAATCACAGGTTTATATTTAGCAGTCTAGTTCTAATACATTATGGTTTGTATAGTGACAGCTCATTCGTAGGGATGTCTATGGCAGATACTCCACATAAACGGATTAAAAACAGTGACGTAATCATCGATATATCGGTGAAGTTTACTGTAAGGAGATGTTTGCTTAACATTTATGGAAGGAGTCTCCGGAATCAGCACTTTGGAACATTTAGACGTAAAGCTGTAACTTTAGGTTTTGGAGCATCTTCAGGACAGAGGGGTTTATGGGTTGCGGGTTTATAGTCACATGACTTGCTGCGGGTTTTTTAATGGATTGAAAAGTATGAAAAGCAGATTGTTAGCACTGGTGAAATGCTTCGTGATTACAGCCATAAAACACTCAGGGACATGCTGGTGTAGAAAAGCAATCAACTTTGGTGTGGGAACAGTACCTCTGCATCATCGCACAAACCTATAACGGCATCGCTCATAGTGGTTTATTCCTTTATAAATATAATTCCAGCAATCTAGCTTTCATTAACAGACCATAACTGTTGTTAGAAAAGCAGGAAATGGCAGCATTGGTCATTAATATCACATGCAAATTGTCAGGTGGTAGATACAGATGCAAGTGCAGGTATTCAATATTTTTATCTAGAAATGTTAGGAAGAGACAAAGTTGAGAAACAGGCAATGGTCAGGCAATGTGCAAACAAAATGAACAGGGCAATGCAAAAATTAGAATCAGGAATACAGCACTGGATCAAAAAAACCTGGACAACTATGACAGCAAGGATGGCTTGGTCATGACTGGTGAGGAACATGGAGCATGTACTTTGAGTGCACTGAATGTCCATTTATACAGTGTGTGTGACAGAGGTAAGGCATGTTGATCAGTAATCACATGAGAGGGACTGTGTGTGGTGGGAGTTGGAGTCCTTTGTGGCCATGTGTGTAAGCCGCATGGTTTTATGGGTAGTCTAGTTTGACATGACAATTATTTAATGGTCCTAGAACACCTTAGCCTAGTTAGCATGTCTATTTTTATCATTTTATATCAGGTAATGGTAGCGGAAAAGAAATGGGGACAGCATCAAAAACATATTGTTGATGTTGCAAATGAAATGCCAATCAACGTCTGTTCATATTTTTACAATTGTATATATATTTGCTCACACTGTTAAAATATAATGGAAGAAAATGGAAAAATGTGTCAATAATTAGTGCCTTTTTGATCAATCATAAATTAGTCATTGGTTTTCTATCGTTTAACATTATTTTTTTTCGGTCTCTGCAGTTACAGAGTGGTCATGAGAAGGTCGCTGAGCAGATCTCTCGTGATCTATCTCAGCTGTGTGCCAGGCTTGCATCTCTTTGGGCTCAGTTTGTGGAAGCAGCTGTTCCAAGTTCCCAGGTCCGCAGCTACCTCGCCCAGGAGCACCATAAGCTCAGGGTGGGTGAACCTGTTAGTAAAACCTTATAGTTCTCTCATCTGCTTAAAAAGCAGCTTGTAGCCAATGATGTAAGCAAGGGGTGCCACCGAGAGTGTTAAGTGAAGGGTTCATACTGCATTACTTCATGGCTCGAACCTTTGTACTAGGGTTGAGGTTTGAATACCTATACTAAGAATCCACAGGGTGGTTTTTAGCCACATAATCTTCTACAACCAGTTACACATGATATGGAGATTGATGACACTGCCCTTCCACTATAATAGGACACATTATTATAAGAGTTTTGTATTGTAGTTGAAATGTAAGTAAACATCTCTGCTCATAAATAAATGCAAACTAGATAACGGTTGCTTTGAGATACATGCAGTGTTTAGACAATTTGAATGGATCCCTGGTGCGTTTTCCCTCTCAGTCTGACAAAAAACAACCGGTCCGAGAGTGAGCTTTCACATGAACTCTAGTGAGAGAGATTCAAAGCTGAATCGACTCGAATACAGGAACTGAATCAAACATCATGTGTGTTTTTGCAGTTTGTTTTTCTGCGAGCTGCTGAAAGGGCAGAGCTGTATGCTGTGTGTTCTGAAGATTTAGACCAACGAAATGGTCTAAATGGTCACACAAAATGTCTTAAACTAGTTACTTATATAATTCATTCATCCGTTATCTCTACCGTTTATCCGTCAAGGGTTGCAGGGAAGCTGTAGCCTTTGGGCAGGTGGCCAATCTATCGCAAGGCTAACAAAGAGACGGACAGCCGTTCACACTCACATTCACACCTATGGGCAATTTAGAGTAGCCAGTTGACCGTATCTGCATGTCTTTGGGCTGTGGGAGGAAACCGGAGCACTCGTAGGAAACCCACGCAGGCAAGGGAAGAACATGCAAACTCTGCACGGAAAGGCCCCAGTAGGCCAAGTTCAAACCCAGAACCTTCTTGCTGTAAGGCAACAGTGCTAACTAATGATTTTTGTGAATCCTACACATACTTTTTTGTTTGTTTGTTAGGTGTGAAAGCACCCAAAGAGTTACAACAAAAAGTTAAATCTAGGCATTGAACAAACCCATTATGTATGCTTAGGTTAAAATTATACTCATGTCTTTACCTGCATATAACTCCAACAAGTAGATAAAACAAGTGGATATTAGTGATACACATTAATCCAGATTTACATTATAGTTCTAGCATTTACCCATTTGCATTATTGGTTAGGTTCCTCCTCTGCTATAATGTCCTGAGGGAATCTCCTTTCGTAACCTTTATTACAAAAATGTTACATGGACCATAAAAGTAAGTGGCGCTATAAGAGGAAAGCAAGAACAGAGAGATATTTTAATAATAAATGATCCTTGGACAATACCCTGTGAAAACCAATAGTCAGTGTAATAGTTTTATTACCTGATTTGAAGAGATGCCAAGAAATCTGGATAGGAAGTAATTACTCCAGCATTGATACGTGTGGGGATTAGCAAGTATAGCATAACCTCTGGCTAAGGATAGAGGAAAATGACAGTGAGGTTGTGTATTAGATTACCTAGTGAGATGTTTCCACCTACAGAACAATTCTGGTTTTATTAAGTAGATAAAAATTCAGACCAGCCTTTCCCCAGATAACTGTCAGGCATAAAATGTTCAACCAGTTACATAGACTCCAAATAATTATACCCCATGTGGAGACTTTGATGTGGTTGTAAATGTGGATTTATCTTTTCTTCAGGTCCGGAGATTCTCTGAGGGCTACTTCTTCACTGAACACCCCAAAGAGTCTTCCCTCACCTTTCAGGAGGAGCTGTGAGCACCAAGAATTTTGTTTCACTTTTAAAATTTTTTCATGCCTATGCACTCATAAATATCAGGAAACACATTACCTCGTTAATGCCGATGGTGTAGTTTTGTATGGGAAACCAGCTTTACACGGTATGATTTAGCTGGCCCGGACAAAAATGATACATTATCACACATTTATTTGGATGCAAGTTGAGCTCAATGATCTTAGAACACATTATGTGGCATGCTCACTGGTGGCAGATTTATGCTGCATTCCATTTATCTCAGAAGTTGGAATTCGGAGGTGGGAATGACGTTACACCCCAACTGACCATGTTCCAGTACTGCAAGTTGGAAAACCATTAGAAATACCAGTTCTAGCGAGATTAGCTACTGTTAGAAATCTGAATTCAGGGGGCTTTCCAGTTTAAATTTCCGTCGGGGAACTCTGACTTCCTGTTCAAAGGGAACACACTATTAATATTATTGTCATTGGCCATTGAACAAATCAATGACAAAGTTCTGTCAGTGTGAGAAAATTGTATTAAAAGCTCAGTATGTGAGAACTGTTACAATGAACATCTAAAATCCATTAATAGGAGGATGGCACAGGACGATGGGAAACGTCTGGTCTCAAACTGACCAATCATGAATACACCATACATTGAAGGAATTTTAACTAAAAATAATTTTTCTGTAGCTAAAAAAAAATTAAATTAGGTATTCTTCGATTTGAAGAAAATAATAAAGTTTTGCACATCCCACTCTGTTTTCCCGTTACTTTAGCATCAGTAGGCATGCTCAGGTGGCTGTGGAATTGAGGAATTCGGAGTATCTCAGTCTTATGCCCCCTCTGCCAATTGAGTGCCTCGACATTGATGGTGACTGGAACAGTCTGCCAATCATCTTTGAGGACAGATTCGTGGATGCACCCTGTTTAGGTAAAGTTGAAAGTGCATGCTGTTGGAAAGACATCAGTGTTGTATATCTGTGACTGCTAATCTGGTTCTCCTGTCTTTGGATTGCCTTATTCTGCTGTGATTTATGGAATTTTTCTCATTTAGTTTCTGACCCCTTAACCTGTTTCACATTTGCTCTTCGCGAACTTGGGTCCTTAAAATCACTACAAGGTGTATAATTGGCACAGGCATGGCTAATTTTGGAAAAAAAAAAGTACCTGTTCAGCCACTTCTTGAACTCAGTTGTAGGGGGAATTATTTTGAAATACATTTTCTCAAATTAACCATTTAATTTGCTTTTATTTCTCCTTTTTAGATTATAAACCACATGTACCAAACCAGATAGGCTCAAACTCTCAGAAATCTACTGATTCTGATGATACAGGAAAGCATTCCATGCCCCCACCAGAGATGAGACCTCAATCACCAGCAATAAGCACTAAGGATCCTGCTTCTGAAGACTTCATGGACCTACCCACCTACATGGCTCTAATTGGAAGGGAGAAAGACATTGTCATCGACAGAGAGGGGGATATGACTGAATTGGAAAGTCCAGTTGGCTCTTTAAATGGGAATACATGCATAGACACAACTAAAGCTGAGTTTGGATCCAAAGTTGAATTAAGTGCTGACAGTCATCAGGAGAGCAAGATAAGAGAATTGGACAGAACCACTGCCATAGAAGAAGAACTGTCTCAACAGTATACTGACAGGACTGGTTTGAAACACATTAAGGTCAGACCTAATGATTCTGACCCATACAAGGGGGACGCAGTGCTGCTCCTTCAATCAAAAAACATGAAATTTACTTCTGCAAACAGTGATTCAGAGATCCAATCCATCTCTGAGAAATATTGCAGCAGGGAAGAAGAGACAGTTTTGAAGGACACTTGCACAGAGTCACCAGCTTTGAACCAAGCTGATGGTAGTATTGATGCGTTGTTGACTAATTCTTCCATAATGTATCGACCAATGACACCTCCACACAACACCAACGTTCTACCGCTGGACCACCCCTTGTCTGAGACACCTCCAAGAGCTGGATTTCTGGGCAAGTTGAAGATAATGAAGCGTTCTTCCTCTGTGATCTCTGACTCTGGTATCGAAAGTGAACCCAGCTCTGTGGCCTGGCCCTTGGACATCCGAGCTGGTGTCGCTGGAAGTCGTGACCCCTTGCACCTTTGTCGTCGGCGGGTGCATCGGAACTCCCTAGAAGGCCTTCAGACCGAGAGCCATGGCAGCCTTCCCAGTGCAACACAAGCCTCACTAAGCTCCATTAGCTCCCTGCCTTATGAAGATGAGGATGAGGAACGACAAAGGCAACTCAACACACTCACAAAATCTGCATCAGCTCCACAGATCAGCAGCCCTGACAACAATAATGACAATGCTATGCAGGACCCAACTAGTCAAGGGAAGCTTGACATAGAGGCTTCCAGTCAGATGAGAGAGAATATAGAATGCAGCAATGTAGTTGACAGACAGGAGGAATCTAATCAAGAGATGTTTGAGGAGATGCCCAGCAAACAGACGGAGACTGAAGATATCAAAACGGATACTGGGTTGACAAGTAACATCTCAGAAGTATTACTTTTTCACAAATTTGCAAAAGAAACACCTGATAAGGCAAGCGATAATGAGGATGTAAAATATTGTAGTGGTGTGTTGCATGATGGAGATTTGAGTTTGCTTAATGAAAACACTGGAATTTGTGACACAGAATGTTGTGAACACAAGGTGTCAAACATGGTTACTAGTAATGATTCTGATAGTCACAGTTGTGATACCATTAGTTTCCATGACATTCATCTTAGTGAGCTTGAGGATAGTGAACATGGGAATATCACAGATACAACAAACCATGAAAACCAGATTAGCTATAATGTTGACAGCCAAGCTAGCAGTAAACCCAATGACCTCAAGGAGCTTCCAACCAATGGAAGAGAGCAAAATGGGAAGGAAGGTCATGCAAGGACCAATCAGGTGCCAAGTTCAGGCTTGGCATTTATGAATAAGAAAGTGGTGGAGGTGGTAAATTTGTCTGTTTCATGTGCACCAACCTGCCTTCCCTTTTCTTCTGTACTTCGTGACTCACCATCTGTCAGTGGCCTTTCTGTCCGACAGGCCAACTCCCCCATTACCCATCAGCCACTGGGCTCTTTTGGAATCATCTCATCCTCCTCCTCCTCACTGTGTACTGAACAAGAAATCAGTGAGAGAATGATAAAGTAAGTTACAACATAGTTTGTTTAAATGAATATTGCCTAAATACTGTGTGAGCAAATGAGTGACAGTCCAGTAACAGTACAACGGATTGTTTGATTTGTTCCAGTTTTTATAAAGCTAAAGAGGCTTTTCTGGGGAAGTTAGGATTCCGAGCAACTCTTTACAGTGATCTTCCTCTCCTCGCATCTGATCATCCATACTTCCCTCCTGAAGAGGAAGAAGAGGAGTTTGAGGATGGAATCCACCTGGTAGTGTGTGTTCATGGTTTGGATGGTAAGTACGTACTTGCTTTCAGATAAATCCTACAGAAATGGATAATGTATGTGCCTCTAAACATTTTCCAGCCAGGTAGTTGTTTCACAAACAGAGCAGAGTTAATGACGTTAAGTTGAGGTGTTCAAATAATAACATTGTGCATAAGGAATATTGCAATATTGCAATAGGATTGTAAGATGACTATAATCAGAAGGAGCATCTTTACAACTCTTTATATATTGAGAACCCCAAAGAATAGACTGAATAGAAAGGTCTGGCTAGCCAAAATTAATGAAGTGAAGGTAAGTAAAGGAATCATAACTTAAAGAGAGAAGAGGTGAGTGAGAGGCAGCCAGCTACTAGTTTCACAAACCAATCTTGACTTCGAAAGGAAATTTAACTTAAGAGAAAACGTTTAGTGCAAGACAAACAGCTACTTGATTCACCAAACAATCTAGATTAATTTTTGTCCCTAAAGAGAAGACCCCCCCCACAAAGACCTGTATAACCACAGCACCAGCAAATATGCCATTTACTGGCCTTGTCTAATCAGAAGAGAAACTACCAGAGTGTTTCACTCTCAAGCTTACATAGGATACTCCCAGTTGCACTAGTGACCACATTGCAAGATGGGTGATGTTCTCTTGGGATTATGCTATTAATGCAAGGAGGTGTGTACATCTCCAAGCCTGCCCTACAATCCCAATGGAAGGTTCTGATGAGTTCAGGGTGTAGGATGAGTCAAGCTGGGGGCCATGAATGCTCCTTGGGACTTAACCTTCTCCACTGTCCTTCAACCTTCCCAGTCACTAGGAACACCATGAACCCTCACCACATGCTCCACATTATCCCCACATTCAACATCTCCCACCGTAAGATGGTACCTTACAGTCTATTGGAACCAAAGGTAGCTGGGGGATGCCCCTGACATGAGTTAATTGTTCTTCCAGTATTTTACTGTAGATCAAAACATCTAGATGGATGAACAAGTAATTACTAAGTGTTTGTCTTATGACCTCATTTGTCAAGTGTCGGAAGATGGCTGGTGTGTCCAATAGCTCAAAGCTCATCACCAGGTGCTCATAGTGGACAGAAGGGGTGATGAACACTGTCCTTCATTCATCACCCTGCTGCACTCTGAAAGGTAGTGAAAGGGAAAAGAGCTTACCCTGAGGTGGAGAAGCACCCAGAAGCACGTTGATGGCCCCAATATCGGGCCAGTGAGGAGGCAGAACCTGGGCCTTTCACTTGCTAAAGACATCCTGGAGGCCATGGTGCACTGATTATGGCAACTTTCATGGGAGCTTTTAAACAGAGTTATTTACATTGAGGTCCCCACATAGACACCATCCAAGTGAGCAATAGAAATATAAAGTTCTGGACCAAGTTATCCCAAAATGCATTACTATAAACATGGGATTTACAGCTGTACTACTGTCAGAGCTGCTGTTAGATTAAAATTATTCAACACCTATTCAAAAATTATTCAACGACCAATCAGACCCTGGATCAAGAGTGTTGTGGTATAAAGCAGACTATCACACTAGCTTTAGGTAAACTTTCATGAATCATGGCGAAGGTAGTATTTTTTATAGACTTTTTTGTAAATTATTTCAGGTAACAGTGCAGACCTGCGTTTAGTGAAGACCTTCATAGAACTTGGCCTGCCAGGGTCAAGGCTCGACTTCCTCATGTCTGAACGCAACCAGGTAACCAATAATCCACCCTCCTAAAAAATCACAAACTGCTAAAGAAGTAATGCTGGTTGACATCTGCTTTCCGGCGTCTTTAAGTAAAGTTTGAAAGACAAAGCATTATGAATGAACTTCTAGCTGCCTATTTCCTCCACATCAACAGAGCATCCACAAGGGAGTTTTGATGCTCTTGGTGCATTTGGTCTGAACATATGGTTATAGCTTAATTTTTTTTTTTTTTTCAAAAACTAGTCCATATAACGCTACAATAAATATAATTATGAGGAATCAGAATCGTTAAGGAACTTTGTCACCTCTAATGAGCTGAACTGACACTAATGCTCGCTCTCTTCAACACACTCTCATACACACTGGCGGTTTCTCTCCCCAGACTGACACGTTTGCAGATTTTGACACTATGACAGATCGGCTGCTGGATGAGATCATTCAGCATATTCAGCTCTACAACCTCACCGTGGGAAGAATCAGGTGTTCACACACACACACACACATTGTGGTCTAAGAAAGGCTGTACAGGGTTTGAATTAAGCCCAAAGCACAAACATGAATAGAAAGAAATGACTCCGCCATAGATAGCACTATAGTGCAAGATTATTAAGATTATTTTCAGTGCCACAAACCGTAATTCCGACCAAAGTGTCCAGCTGTATTAAATGTTTATATATAGTGCAAAGGTATTTACAAGTACACAAAAAACAAGACATTACCCAAACCACTACTTTCAGTCCTTGACTTACATGCTATCTCTTCTCAGTCTATCTCTTTACTCTTTTCCCCGACAATTACTGAACCCCCCAATTGAGCGATAAGCCCTCCGACTGGAACATACCAATTACTTTCTGTTATTTAATCTTACCATGGTTATCAACAATTTAAATATACAGACACAATCCCAAATACACACCTCTACTGCACATATAGTGCACACATATGCAATTATTTTCTAATTTTCCCTGTATTTACAGCAGAACATAATGAAACCCCTTCTTCCCTATGCCATAGCACACATGCGCAGCTCGGGCCCACACGGACAAACACACCTGGGTGGCTGTGCCTTGGTTTGATTCCACCTGCGTCTGGTGCATACAAACAGTGGAGACAGAAAGACATGTGACGACTGTGATGTGATGGTGCGAATTATATGGCAACATGCTAACTTATGACCGAAGAAAATGGCTTTATGAGCTATAAAAATGAATAAAGTAGAGAAGAAGTCCTGAACACTACAAAAACAACAACAAAAATACAGTTTGAAATAGTTTCACTTCACTTCTGCACTAGAAATTAAAGTAAATGCACTGGTGCTTATTTTAGTCCACACATTGAAATATAGACTTTTTAACATTTATATGGTACTTCAAACAGTAGATCTTGTCACAAAGTAGCTTTACAGAAATCAGATTTAGATCCCCATCGAAAAGGCCAGAGGCCACTTTGTCAATAAAATGTAATTCTAAATAATAATAATAATAATAATAATAATAATAATAATAATAATAATTAGTAGTAGTAGTAGTAGTAGTAGTTCAGGTTACTGATACTGTGTATGTATTGTTATGGTATGACCACCAGGTGGCAATGTTGCGCTGAAAAATGTGTATCAGAAAAAGTGTATCACTGAAACATTTTTTTTACTTAGTTTGGTTTTGCCCTCTGCAATACTTCCCTAAAGGTATTCCAAATCACAAAACCTCAAACGCATTATAGATGAACAATGTCTCTTTTTGCATTGCTAATAGGAACACCTGTAGGGCTGGAGAGTTCCTAGATGTGAATTTACCATCATTCCCAGATTGTAAGCCAGTTTGTCAGTAATTCGCACTAGCAAGCACAAGTTCTAAGTAACATTTCAGCTCAGAATTTGTCAATTTTATGCTAGTTAGTTATGATATGCTAAAACAACATATCCAAACAATCAGATTTGGGCTAGTTCACATTCAGCAGTGAGGGTATTTCGATACAGCCTTTTCATGCAAATCCTAAAAATATGAAGTAAAAGAGAAGAAGCTAGAGTGGGAATGGGAATAAAGACATGAAAATGTTTGATATTACTCTGTTTGTCCTTGGATTTATTAGAATATTAAGGTAGATTTTAACATGGTGATGTGTATAAATTGGACATTTACAGCATTTATCCCTTATCCAGGTGGTGCGGTGGTTAGCACTGTCGCCTCACAGCCAGAAGGTCCTGTGTTCGATCCCCGGGTCACCCAGGGTGCCTTTCTGTGTGGAGTTTGCATGTTCTCCCTGTGCATGCGTGGGTTTCCTC